>JAPFFP010077323.1:0-23050 GCA_026153255.1 Solanum medicagineum | reverse complement strand
TAATAGCATTGAACAGTCTAGTCAACCACTCTATGCCATCCTTGACCATGTTCTTCCAAAAGTCTACCGGAATCTCAACGGGGCCGATCACCCTACCCCTCTTCATCCTACTAATAGCCCGTCTTACCTCCTCAACTCTGAACTTCTTGCAATGACCAAATTCATGATGGTTTTTAGAGTGTGCCAACTTATCTAGTTCAATATCTCTATCTCCTTTTTCATTTAAGAGTTTATGAAAATAAGCTTGCCACGTTAATTTAATGGAAGTGTCATTCACCAACACCTCGCCCTCTTCATCCTTGATGCATTTCACTTGGTCCAAGTTGAGAGCTTTCCTTTATCTTACTTTAGGGAGCCTATACAATATCTTATCCCTGCCTTTATCACTTAGCTCCTCATAAAGGCGCTCAAACGCTACTGACTTAGCAATCGTCACCACCATCTTTGCTTCTGACTTGGCCGTCTTATCGATTACCTTCAGCCTTTGCTTTTCTTCTTCATCCCTACACTCTAACCACTCTGTGTAAGCGACCTTCTTATCTTTAACTTTGCCCTAAACTTCATCATTCCACCACCAATCGCCCTGACGTCCACCAAAGGTCTCTCTCAAAACCCTTAGTACCTCGGTAGCTACCTTTCTTATGTAACCAACAGTCGTGTCCCATATACTGTTCACATTACCTTCACTACTCAACGCCTCTAAGTTTCTCAACTTTTCTTCTATCTCACGAGAAAGGGCAGGAGTAAGGCCTCCCTATCTAATCTTAGGATGGGCATACAAAACCTTTTTCTTCTTTTCTCTCTTGATCTCCACCATCCACCACTAAAAGACCATGTTGAGTGGAAACATTTTCACTCGGAATAACCTTGCAATTCTTACATAGACTTCTATCACCCTTTCGGAGAAGTAGGTAATCTATCTGAGTCTTAGCTACCGTACTATGGAAGGAAATCAAGTGGTTTTTCCTTATTGGGAGATACGAGTTAGTAATCACTAACTCAAAGGCTTTGGAAAAGATCCAAGAGAGACATCCCACTTCCATTCCTCTTCCCAAAACCAAAGCCTTCATGAACATCTTCAAACCCGCTAGTAGTTGCTCTGATATGCCCATTAAAGTCACCCCCAATGGAGATTTTTTCCGTCTCTGGTATGTCTCGCACAACCTCATCCACATCCTCCCAAAAAAGCCTTTTGACTTCCCCCTCTAGGCCTACTTGGGGCGTATAAGCACTAACTATGTTCACTCCATGTCTACCAACCATGAGTTTTATAAACATCATCCTATCATTAACCCTCCAAACCTCAACCACATAATCCCTAAGATTCTCATCTACTAGGATACCTACACTATTTCTATCCCTAGAACCACCTGAGTACCACAACTTAAACCCATCCACATCCCGTGCTTTGGTGCCTACCCATCTGGTCTACTGGACACACGTTATATTAATATGTCTCCTTTTAAAATATTTTACTAATTCTATGGACTTCCTTGTTAGTGACAATATATTCCACGATGTATCCTTCACTGAAATAAGCCCGTGACCCTCTTGCCACCCCTACCCCTTACCTCCGACCCTGACCGATGACATGACCCTAGTCCACCATTATCTCTTGACGCCACTAAACTACAAAACTGATAATCCCTACAAACAAGTACAAGTCACAATATAGAATAACAGTACTATACACTTGCAATTTTATAAACAAGGAATACTAAAAAATACCAACAAACTACCCTCAAACAATACTATGCAACACTAATAAACAAGACTCCAACAAAATAAAACAAAATACAACAATATGCAACAATATGCTAAGAAATTTTTCCAACAAACAATATGCTAAGTAATATGTATACAACTATATAAAACAAATATACAACTATAGGCAGAGGAATCAAATATGACACAAATAATTGGAAGGCAAGAAATCAAAGATAAGTAAAGGGTACCATATGACACAAATAATTAGAGTGCAAGAAATCAAAAGCTATAGGCAACACCTGGGAGTATGTATATACAAGGTAAACACTAGAAGGAAAAATAACGTATATACAAGGTGAATATGCAACAGTAATAAAGAAATCCAGCAATTAACAGGATAAAGTTGCTTAAACTAAGAAATTCGGAAACTGAGAGAAAAAAGGAACGATACTCAGCTGAATCAAGAAGTAGAAATGATATTCAAGAAACAAGAAATGATATCCCAAAAACTGATCAAGAAGGAAACGATAGAACCTGGATTGAAACTGACTGACAGAGTGAATTGATCAATGTGTGTGTGTGTATATATATATAAGATATGCATGATGTGAACTATGTAAACTATGAAAGATTTTGAACTTTTAATATGAATTTCATGATACCCAAACTGTGGTTGCAATGTATGTGGGTTGAAGTTGAATGATTTTCAAATGAATTGATTTTACTCCTGCCTTGTCTTATACTTTTGAATTGCATGATTTTAAGCATATGTGCATATACCCACCATATTTGACTAAATCTACATGAAAAGGGTTCTTATATTGATTAAAGACTATTGTATGTTTTGTAAGAAAAAAATGATATGATAAATTATGGGCTCCTAAGCATGCATTGAACTCATGAAAAGTTCCTGTGATTTGTAAGTAAGATGTTGAGCCCTTATGCTATATTCCACCCTCTTATTGATGAATATTGTCTACATGAAGGGGTCAAGTATGATAAGTGTGTTTACCCGCATTTACAAACTAGTGCTCACTAGAAGGGGTCAAGTATGTTACAAGTCCTATCCTCATGTATAAAGAAATGACCGCTAGAAGGGGTCAAGTTTATGAAATGTTTCACCCTCTAGTATGAGGTATATGCTCATTTGTAGGGACCAAGTATATGAATGAGCTACTCATACCATGTTATCTAATTTTTTTTACATACCATTCAAGTTATTATTAAATATATGGTTATGTTAATTATTCCGTGGGATTAGAATTAGCACCAAAAGAGACTTAAGGTGGGGGCTCAACCAACGGGTCCTTATATAAAGTCTTGGTCTCTTTACTATATGCCACAATAGGTTCATGCTAGTTGTCCTAAATGGACTTTTACTAGTGGATCTAACTAGGTCAAGTTACCCATTATATGGGGTCACGTTTAGTTTACCTTGGCAAGTAGACCACTCCTTTTTCGGTGTGGAGTGAACGCCAGGATTCCAAGAAGTAGCTGTTGGTCTTATATGTCAGTTAAGGTCTCTTCCCATATACGTATGATATGCAAGTTTGACTATCTTCATGCATGTTTTAGCTTAAGCATTGATCATACCTTTCATGTTGTTCTTATATCTATTGATTATAATTGTTCATCTTGTTAATCATGCATCATGTCATTGTCGCATTGCACCCCGCATACTTAGCACATTCCAAGTACTAATTAATACTTCTTTTGCCTACATGATTTAACCATGTCGGGACAAAAACTCCTATTCATCCTCCTCCTCCATGTGGCTATCCAGATCTTTGAAGCATACTATTGGTAAGTCCTCCACTCTGGGGACAATGTCCACTTTACTTTCATGCTTATATTAAGACTTTACTACTTTGGATATTTATTCTTTTAGGGTGATCCTAGGAGATGTCTTGGCCCTCGTTCTATTCATTGTAGAGGTGCAGTTAGATATGGACATTTATGTATTGAGCTTGACTCTTATTATGTATATATAATTATAAATGACTTCCCTTAGCCCCTAAAACATCCCCATAGTGTGAGTCATACTTACCCATCCCTTAGACATTATTTGTTATGTGATTAATGCAAATCATCTTCCCTATCACATCCCTATAGCTTTAATCCAAAGTCCCACTTCCCTTAGAACTAATTGTTACTTGTTTGTTGTTCAATTATGCTTTCACAATAAAATATGTGCAAATGATATGCTAAGAGGCTTATTTGGGTTTCCTTCGAGTTTCCTATTTTTCATGTCACATCTTGGCCCTAGGCTTGGGTCGTGAAATGGGGGAGACTAATGAAAGCCCAAAAAAGGAAAACTTGGAGAACACAATAGGAGGGAGCAATACCAACACTGACATTGTGATATGGACTTGAGGGATTAAAGACAAGGGGAAAAGGGACTCAGTAGAATACGTCAAGTTACGGGATCAAGAAAATCATAAGCAAATAACTAGAATCCAAGATCTACCCTAGCTCATAAGAAGAAATTAGAAGAAGAGAATGAGGATGACAACCTGGAATTGAATATCCAAAGTGTAGGAAAGGTCGGTGATTTGTCTCTAAGGAAAATTTCAAATCTAAAAGTGAGATACAGAAGGATCAAGGATGGTTAATGATGTGCTGCCAAAATATAAAACTTTTGATGCTTATAACTTGAAGTTTTTTTTGTTATCAATGTGATGTAGTTGGTTTTATGTTTTGTTGTGCTTATATTTGCAGGATTACAAGTTGGCCTTGCTTTTGGGGAAGTTATAGAAGTTACAGAGTTTTTGCAGTTATACAAGACCTTTATGGGCTGTAGACAATTCTACGAGCCATAGGGTGGTTTCGTGAACAATTCTAGTGAGGGGCTATTTTTTGAAGTTTATTTTACGAACATGCAGACGAGCTATAGAAGGTTTTACGAGTCGTAGAAGATGGTTCATGTCCTGAGGATCAGAGACTTGGACTTTTAGGAATTTCATCAGATGAAACCTCCATTACGGGTTGTAAAAAACTTTACGAGCTGTAGAGGGGTGCTGTAGAGTTAAATTCCAAATTTCCAGCAGCTAAGTACGTGATCTCGATTATGGGACTTGGAATGCAATACGATCCGTAAAACACCTTTCATACAGAGTGCCGACCAGTTCTCCTATTTTGTTTAGGACTTGAATTTTTATTACTACAAGTAGGTTTTTTAGGTTATTTTTCAGAATTTTTCACCCAGTACTCAGAGAACTCAATATATATAGAGAGAAAATTGTAACATCATATTGGAGATTCTTTGAGAATTCTTGTGTTCGAATTTTATCTTGAATCTTGTGACTCTTATTGAAGTTGAATTTGCTTGTTCTTAATTCTATTGTATAAGTGTTCAATTATGTATCTTAATTCATAATTCTTGCGTCTACATATAGCATGAGCAGCTAAATCCACAACTAGGGTTGTGTGAACCATGAAGAACTAACAAAGTAAAATCAAATAATTCATAATTCTTGGAAGGTGTATATGTATGTATTAATTTACTATATTCGTTTTGCATGTTTTCTATTGGTACCAACATTAGAACCCGCCTAGTGTTACTGACTGGACTAAGGTAGTAATGAATAGGAAAAGAGATTAATTAATAGGATTCAATTGTTGTGTTCTCATCTAATTAACCAAACTGGGCCAAGGGGAGGTTGTACTGGGACTAATAGGTAAGGGTTAGTAATGCACACTATTGACATCGGCCAAGCCACATAGTGAAATTCACCTCTCACCGTTGGCCAAAGGGCTTGGGGAACATAACTTACTGTCTTGCATGCTATATACTTGAAAAGAATTATGTTATCTAGTGATCCTGAGTTGGGGAATCATGGGGATCACAATGATCTCGCTCAAACAGTACATCTCACTTTGAGGATAAAGCGATCATGGTCAAATATAAAACCTAACAATAGGTTAGGGTTGTATGCCAAGGGAATACGGGGCTCTGCCGCATTGATCCACGAACAACTAATTCAGGCATCAAATAACTCAATTCTAAAAAAAAGGAGTTTGTAATGATGATTCTAAAATAAAACTATACTAATAGAACGTAGAGACAATCAAACTTGGAGAGCAACTTGGGAAATCGTGCTCCCTCTGATTCACTAACTTAAATACCCTGAATAACACAACCAAAATTATTACATTGCATGGAGGATAGTAACTTAGGTTCTTCCAACCCTTAGGCAAAGACGAGGATCGAATTTCACTACTTGGCCGGCTACTATAATGTGCCAACTAACCGTTACCTATTGTCCCAGTTAACCTTTCCTTGGCCGGGTTCGGTTGAGTAGCTGACCTGCGGGTGCTGTAGCGAAACTGATTGAAGAAGAGGGGAAATCGGCCACATTAAAATTACCTTCTGGGGAGGTCCATTTGATATTCAAAAATTGCTCAGCAACAGTCGGACAAGTGGGGAATGTTAGGGTGAACCGGAAAAGTTTGGGTATAGCCGGATCTAAGCATTGGCTAGGTAAGCATCCTGTAGTAAGAGGAGTAGTTATGAACAACACAACAATCGAATTTGGTCACCCGTTTCCTTTTTCTATTCATCACTACCTTGATCGGGATCATGACACTAAGCAGGGTTTAATGTTGGCCACCATTAAACAATAAGAAAACTAAAGGAAAATGGACAATACATGCAAATACCCAACTCAAGAAGTGCAAATAATTCGGGTTATTAAGCTAGCTACTCATGGTTCCCACAACCCAAAGTTGTGGGTTTAGCCACTCATGGCTTGGGCACTCAAATCAACAATGAAATTAGAAGACATAGAAGATTTTTTACCAAAGCAAGTTG
This sequence comes from Solanum medicagineum, assembly GCA_026153255.1. Classification (NCBI taxonomy): domain Eukaryota; kingdom Viridiplantae; phylum Streptophyta; class Magnoliopsida; order Solanales; family Solanaceae; genus Solanum; species Solanum medicagineum. Next base: position 16,533 of record JAPFFP010077323.1, on the reverse strand, counting down.
AAGAACAATAAAACCTTTTTTGAAATTAGAATCATAAGCTTGAGTGATGAAATTGATCCACAAGTGAATCTAAATCCCCAAATTTGGGTCTCAACGTAAAATCCTAAAATTTCTCTCTAAAATCTTCTCTACAAACTAATATGATATGAACAATGCTCTAAGAATAATGAAAAAACCCCAAGTTCATCCTAAAACCCTAACTTATACTATTTATACTATTTACAAAAAGGTCCTTAAAACAATAGAAAATCTGGTTGACGTCTGCTCCAACTCGTAGGGTGATCGACGAGTCGTAATTGGGCTTTCGTGGTCAGCACTTGGAATTTTGGACTTCACTGCTACGATCTACCTGTACGAGTTGTAGTCTAGTCTACGGCTCGTAATACCTTCTCGTAGTCCACTCTTGCATTTCTTGGTCCAATTTTAATCAACACAATTAATAACTACAAGGCCCCCTTCTACGAGTCGTAGAGAGGACTATAACTCATACCTTGAGCTCGTATGACTGAACTTCAAATTCTTAAATTTAGTTTTTTGGACATTGTTAATTGCTATGGATAGCACCTACAACTTGCAGCTTAGGCGATGACTTGTACTGTGGCTCGTAGTTCCTCAAAATCAACAAATCTACAACTTTTCCAAAAATCAAGCCAACCTGTATTTTCTGTAAAAATAAGCACAAAAACACATAGAAACCATAAAAAGTCGCATTGAGAACACACAAAATTCCATGTTTTAGGCATCAAATGTGCTTTAGCTTTACAGAACATCAACACGCTCAACTTAGAATTGTTGGTTGTCCTCAAGCAATGACTTAATCTAGATATATAATAAAGCAATACATCACAATTAACTCAATGACATATGCCATAATTTCAGCCGAGGTACCCAAAAGAGCTATTTTCAGAATATGATCATGTAGCTACTAAGCAAACCACAACATATTGATACATTCGACAATCCATTTATGACAAGTTAAACAACAATCCACATTCATGAACAAGTCAAATGCTAACCATGTAATGCAAATGCCCTCACAGAAAAAAAGTTCCTTTTGAATACTCGATATGATTTTAAAAGTTTCTCATGGGGATGTGCAAGCAGACACACTCTCACAAATGAGATTCATGCATGAGGACCTATACCATAGGCTTGCCCATATACTCATAACCTGGACTGTTGATAAACTTGATTAGGATCACTACATTAGGACTTTGTAGGCTTGTAACATAGGGTCTTGGGGCTTCGGTAAGGCATTTTGGGCAATTAATGACTAAGGGCCAACCTTGAACTACGCTTTTCAACAAGTTTACCTTAACAACTCAACCATTCTCAATTTTTCACGCTTATTCCTCATTCTCAAGCTTTCCGGGTATTTTCTCTTCATTGTATAGCTATTGCCTTATTTTTAAACGTGTTTTGCTTTGTCACTCATTTTAAGACATCTTTTTCTCTTTTTCTCTTACCCAGTACATGACTATCTACTCTTTCTTTTATTCCCAACTCACTACCTCATTTTTTCTATAATATAACAAGATAGGCCACTCTCAACTTAGGCTTTTAGCTTGAGGTGAAGTACACAATATACAATCCCCAAACCAAGGCCACTTTTGTAGCCACCCACAACTTAGGCTTTTTGCCTCAATCAAAGTTCACAATGTTCAAGGATAGACCAAGGACAATATCAAGGTATTTCACTAGATAAGGTTAGGCTAGCTAAGTATTAAGAAAGAAAAAGGGTATATGTAAGACTCAAACATTTGTAACAAGGGATAAAGTCTTTCATTTGGTGGATCATTTAGGCAAAAGTGGACTAAATCAAAGAACAAGGGCCTAAGATCCCTTCCTAATCCATAGGATCTCCTGTCCAACTCAAATTGACAAGGCAAGTTCTGAATCAATACACAATGCATGAATACAACATAATTAGCTCACACGCACATGACGTTGAATGCACAACCAACAAAGACTCATGGATCATGCTTCAAGCATCAATTCGCCTTCACTTAGTCAGAACAAATATTGCCAAACCATTCAAATATGCATAATGACAAAATAACTACTAATCAACAAAAATTTTCAAGAGTACCGATTTTCCTAAAATTTTTCATAAACCATCACAACAATGTACATGCCAAGAGTTTAACTACCATATACTATAAACATTATCTACAACATCTATAACATACACGTGGAACATAAAATAAAATATCCACGACGCAAAAGAACATAAGCAAGAAAACCTCGGGATTAAAAATTGGGATAGCTATGGACTAAAAACTACTCAGGTGTCACGACCACAACCTAGGGCCTATATGTGACAGGAGAATGGGGAACCTGAATGAAACCCAAACAAGCCTCATAGCATAACATTACACATCCTTGGCCAAGGAAGCAATTAAAATGACAATGAGCAATAAACATAAACAAAGGGAATTCGGACTAAGGATAAACTTTCATATCATAACATCAAGAAACAAGAGAGTCAAGACTCATCACAGATACATATCATGTCCAATAACACCTCTACTACGTAGGTAAGAGTGGGGACCACAACAAGCAACCGGGCTTACCCTCAAAGTCAATACATAACAAAAAGAAAGACATTCTTAATACATAGCAAGAGATCATAGGTGACGTCCCCGAACTGAAGGACTCACCAACAAGCTTGTAGGACAATCGAACTAGCCATGTGGAGGAGGAGGATGATCAAACTGTACACCAGTTCCTACATGGTGAAATCATGTAGGCATAGAGTATGTGTTAGTACGTTTGAATGTACTAAGTATGTAGGATGCAATGCAACAAGAGATAGGCAACATAGGCAAAACACATAATCATAAGCGATGAATGGCATACTAACAATATGACATGTATGAATGATATTTGAAGTAAAACATGCTTAGATAGAACATAACATATGTGTAAGAAGAGACCATTAAACTATTTGTGGATTGTCACACCCTACCACCCTCGGTGATTGAGGTACAAACCCTGTCAATAGGTTAGTGGATCATCTCACCCTACCACCCGTGGTGCCATAGTACAAACTCCTCGATAGATTGATGGGTATAGACCCCTAGCAAGGTTAATGGATAGTCGTACCCTACCACCCGTGGTGCCGAAGTACAAATCCTTTGATAGGTTGATCATTACAAACCCACAACAAGGTTACCTAGCGTGCAACCCATGAGTAGGGCATGGTTACATTCCAACACTATATAGGAGAATATTAAATATATACATTCTTTTCTTCATCACTTCACCATCATACAATCATTCAACTCATAAAACATGCATTGGACCTTCAATTCCTCAAAAAGCCATAACCAAACAATTTATCAAACACCTAAAAGATGTGTAGTGCTAGTATAAAACCATGCAATTCAAAAGTGAAATCATGCTACAAAATTCAATGTAAAACCTTCAATAGATACTTGGTAACACCCTTAAGCAACATGCATAAAAATCCTTCATCAAATCTTACAATAGATCTTAGCATAGCTCAAAACATGCTAAAACAACCATACATTCATGAAACCCCAACATAGTGTGCAATAAAATTTATAATAATTAAGACCCACAAGTAAATAAACTTTAAATCATGCAATTTGAGTAAAAGAAAGCTTAGATACTATGAGAGAAAGGAACCCATGAAAGAAACCCACATACCTTAGCTTTGGAGAGGAACTTGATGAAGATTGAAGATGGAGACTTGAAGCGTGAAAGTAAATCCTTAGATCTAGAGAGTGTCTTGAGACTTGAATTTAGGAGTAAAATACTTGGTTTAAGTGTTTGAATGAGTATTGGGAAATGTTTAGCATGATATGAGGGTGAAAAATGGCTAAGTATAGGTATTTTCACATTTGGGAACACTTAGGGCCAAGACTCAAAAATCTTCAACCTCAAGAAAAATACTGGGCAGAATTTACATAGGTCTAAGTCGCGAACCTGTCGTGGAGACCAAGTTTATACATGTCCACGACAGCTGCACGACGCGGCACTGTCACGGGCCGATTTTGAAAATTGAAATTTTGGAAATTTGAAGTTGTGATTCGATTGCTCTAAAATTGGGGTTAGACCCATCTCCCATTCAAAATGACCCTTAGATCAAGAATATGAAGTCAGATTTTGATATCGCATATAGATTTTGAGATATATGGAAATTATGATTTCGGGCACTTATGAGGCACATTTTCGGGCACTTTTTGGGGTTGTTACAATATCTCCCCCTTGGGAACATTCATCCCCGAATGTCAAAGAGACGTATATGAGAGACACAAACATGACAATTTTAGTCCACATAGAAATGCAATAATGCACTTAAACATCATTTCAAAAATCTCATCATAAGTGTAAAATCATGACGTACTTGTCAATTTAAACATGAAATATGCAATGACATAAGGGCTGAACTTAAGACTTTAGATCATATAAAGGACTTAGATCAATACCTTATACTTGACTAGAGTGGAAAAAGTGAGGATATCGCTTTTGCATGTCCGCTTTGGCCAACCAAGTAGCACTTTCCACTTGTTGATTTCTCCAAAGGACCTTAACGGAAGCCACCTCTTTGTTTCTCAACCTCTTGACTTGTCTATCCAAAATCTGAACCAGAAACTCTTCATATGTCAAATTGCCTTCAACTATACTCACAACACCAAGAGGCACAATAGCATTCGGATCACCCACACATTTCCTCAAACTAGACACGTGAAACACCGGATGAACCAAATCCATTTCCCTAGGCGATTCCAACTCATAGCTACCTTGCCGACCCTCCTCATCACCTTATAAGGACCCACATATCTTGGGCTCAACTTGCCCTTCTTACAAAAATGGGCCATACCCTCCATGGGTAAGACCTTCAAATAGACCCAATCATCAGCTTGGAATTCAAGATCCCTCTTCCTCACATCGACATAGGACTTTTGGCGACTTTTGGCCGTCTTCAACCTTTCTCTAATCATCCTAATCTCATGAAGAGCTTCCATAACCTGATGGTCTTTACAAGGACACCTCACCAACATCAAACTACCCCACCGGTGATCTACAACATCTACCACATAGAGCCTCAAAAGGATCCATACCGATGCTAGAATGATAGCTATTGTTGTAGGCAAACACAATCAATGAACGATGATCATCTCAGCTACCTTTAAGCTCCAACACATAAGCTCTAAGCATATCCTCCAAAGTTTGGATGGTCATTTTGGCTTGGCCATCCGTTTGAGGGTGGAAGGCCATAGAAAGCTTAACTCTAGTACCAAGACCCCTTTGGAAAGATCTCCAAAAGTGTGATGTAAATTGAGCTCTATGATTCGATATGATGGATAAAAGAACCCCATGCAATCTCACCAAGACATGGATGTGCAACCTAGCATACTCTTCAGCCCCATATGTGGTCTTAATCGGCAAAAAGTGAGCCGATTTCATCATCCTATCAACCACAACCCAAACGAAATCTAAACCTTTTCTAATGTTGGGCAACCCAACCACAAAATCCATATTAATCACCTTCCACATCCAAGTAGGAATCTCTATGTCTAGGTTGGTCCACCCGGCCTTTGATGCACGACTTTGACTTGTTGACAACTATGGCAATTGAAAATGAATTCGACAATGTCCCTTTTTATGCCTCCCCACCAATACACCTCTCTCAAGTCTCTATACATTTTGGTGGAACTGGGGTGGATAAAATAGGAAGAGTTATGGGCCTCATCAAGGATCTTTTCTGTCAAGCATCAACACACGGTACACACAACTTGGTACCTAAGGGCACTATCTCCCCCTTCAGAGAAAACCTCCACCTTGCCCTATTTCACCAAGGCCTTCAATTCTACCAAGGAGGGAACAAGATCTTATTTTGCCATCACCTCATCAACCAAAGAAGACCTAAAACCATCCACAACAACAACATCACCACTACCAACCTCCTCCAATCTAAACCCTAACCTAGCCAACCGATGCACTTCCCTAGCCATCTCCTTTTCACCACCATCCACATGAGCTAGGCTACACATGGACACCCTACTTAAGGCATCTTCCACCACATTTGCCTTAGCTGGATGGTAATGCACACTCATATCATTGTCCTTAAGATTTCTAGCCACCTTCTTTGTCTCAAGTTGAGATATTTTAGAGTGAAGACATATTGGAGGCTCTTATGATCGGTGAACACATCAAGATGCATCACATATAAATAATGTCGCCAAATTTTCAAAGCAAATAATACGACAACCAATTCAAGATCATGAGTAGGGTAGTTCTTTTCATGCACTTTGAGATGCCTAGAAGAATAGGCTATGCCCTCACCATTTTGCATTGGCACACAACCCAAACAAACACTAGAAGCATCATAATACACCCCAAATCCCTCAAGCCCATTCAGTAGTGACAATATAGGAGCGGACACAAGATTATCTTTCAACGTTCAGAACCTCCTCTCACATTCATCGGTCCACACAAACTTAGCCTTCTTTTGAGTCAATTTTTTCAGAGGGGAAGCAATAGAAGAGAACCCTTTCACAAACCTTCGATAATAGCCTGCTAAGACCAAGAAGCTCCTAATTTCCAATGGGAACAATGGTCTAGGACAATTTCTAATCATATTGATCTTCTTAGGATCAACTTTAATGCCATCCCCTAACACCACATGTCCTAGGAAAGCAATCTCCCTCAACAAAAAATTGCACTTTTCATATTGCATACAATTTCTCCTCCCTCAATATTTGTAACACAACCCTCAAATGGGCCCTATGCTCCTCCTCACTATGAGAATAGATCAAAATATTATCAATGAATACCATAACAAAAGAATCAAGGTAGGGTTTGAAAACACTATTCATAAGGTCCATAAAGATGGCCGGTGCATTGGTCAACCCAAAAGACATCACAACAAACTCATAATGCCCATATCTAGTCTGGAAGACCGTCTTGGGATTATCACACTCCTTCACCTTTACTTGATGATATCTGGACCAGAGATCAATCTTACAGAAATGGCTAGCCCCTTGCAATTGGTCAAACAAATCATCAATTCTCAGAAGAGGATATATATTCTTGATGGTGACCCTATTGAGTTGCTGGTAGTCAATACACATCCTAAAGGACCCATCCTTCTTTTTCACAAACAACACTGGTGCACCCCAAGGTGATTGGCTAGGCCTAATGAACCCCTTCTCTAACAAGTCCTTCAATTGCTCCTTCAACTCCTTCAACTCCACCAGGGTCGTACGGTAAGGGGGAATAGAAATGGGTTGAGTATCAAGGAGGAGGTCTATGCCAAAATCTATTCCTCTTTCGGGAGGAACACCAGGAAGTTTATTTGGGAAGACTTCAAGGAACTTATTTACAACCGGAATCGACTCTATGGGAAGGAATTTAGAGTCCACATCCCTAACCCTCACAAGATGATAAAGACACCCCTTAGAGATCAACTTACAGGCTTTAACGCAAGAGATGAATCTACCATTGACCACCACATCTTGGCTCTGCTACTCAAGGACGAGTTCATTTGGGAATTGGAATTTGACTCTATGGGTTCTACAATCAATAGAAGCATAGTGTGCATGCAATCAATCCATCCCAAGAATTATATCAAAATGAACCACATCTAACTCAATATGATCACAATGCAATATTTTATGCAAGATGCAAATAGGACAACTTCTATAAACTTTTCTGGCAATAATAGATACACCAATAGAAGTAGACACCTCATATGACTCATGTAACAACTCGGGTCAAGATGGAACCTTTTGGCAACAAAGGGGTAACAACATAAAGAGTGGCACCCAGATCAATCAATGCATATACATCAAAGTCAAAGATTTTTAACATACTGGTAATGATATCGAGGACCTCATCCATCCCTTGTCTCCCATGCAAAGCATAAAACTGAATGTACCTCGGGGCACTATCTTGTCGGCCACCTCTCCCTTACGGAACCGCATTAGCACCTTGTGGACGAACCTCTTTGCCTTTGTTGTAATTTTGAGGGCAATCCACCTTTTTGTGACCCACTTCTCCACAATCAAAGCATGCATTAGTATCTCTCAAGCATGGGCCATTATGACCCTCACCAGACCATGGACACACCTCATTAGGAACCACACCAACACCTTGGGTCCTTGGGAAGTCATTGGCAAATCCTCTATTGGAAGCATGAGAGAACCCTTGGCCTTGGTGGATCCGACCACCCTTTTGGAACATACCCTCGAAACGGGCTCTCTTAGCCTCATGACCCCTCCTCTTCCTCAATTTCTCATCTTCCATTTGCTCGGCATAGGTCATTAAACGTGACAAATCAATGTCACTAATCAACATGCCGAATTGGCACTCCTCACTAATCAAGTCGGATATACCCATCACAAATTTGTTCATCATAGATCTTGAGTCGGCCATCAAATGCAGAGCATATTTCGAAAGTTGGTTGAACTTGAGGGCATACTCCCTCAAACTCATCGGCCCTTGTCTCAAATTTATAAATTCCACCAACTTAGCTTCCCTAAGTTCAAGCGGGAAGAACTAATTAAGGAAGGGAAGCTATTACTCCACTAAAGCACCACATAATTGACTCCCTTTTCCTCCTTCCATTGGTTGTACCACATTTTTTCTACCCCTTTGAGTTGGTAAGCCGCCTTATCCTCTAGCCTCACACCCATAATAGACAAAATCTTATAAACCTCATCAATAAATTATTGAGGGTCCTTGCTGACCTTTGACCCATGGGATTTTGGGGGAATCATTATATGAAATCTCTCACCCTAGAGGCCGGAGTAGGAGTATGAGGGGATTCGGTCCATTGATTGGCCACCACTTATGCAAACAAGGTGAGAGAGTCCCTAAGCTCTTGATTGGCCAATTGCTCCTCGGAGGTGCGAGCTCATCTCCTTCGCATGTTAGGCATGATCTAGCATAGCAAGGAACAAGCATTAGTGGAGGAAAGCTTACTTCAAATCTATAGAAAGACTTAGAACATGAAGAAGGGTAACAATTCCTAAAATGTCTCACAGCCTCCTATAAATAGTTGTGGTGCACAACACAACCATGAATAGGGCTGCATGAATCAAATAACCTAGTGCTCTGATCCCATCTTTTTCACGACCCAAGCCTAGGGCCTTGACGTGATCGGCGAATGGGAAACCCGAAGGAAGCCCAAACAAACCTCACAGCGTATCATTACACATCCTTGGCCGCAAAAGTAATTAAAATGGCAATGAGAAATAAGCATAAAAAAGGGAATTGGGACTAAGTATAAACTTTCCTATCATAACATCAAGAAACAAGAGAATGAAGACTCATAACATAGATACATATCATGTCCAACAACAGCTCTATTACATATGTACGAGCGGGGGCCACGACAAGCAACTGGGATCACCCTCATAGTCAATAAATAACTAAAAGACAGATAGTCTTAATACATAGCAAGAGATCATAAGTAACGTCCTCAGGGTTATCAAATGAATTGGAATTACAATTGAAACGATCGAAAGGGAAATGTGAAATGGAGGACCCACCAACAAGCTTGTAGGACAATCCAACTAGCCACATGGAGGAAGATGATGATCAAGCGGTATACCGGTTCCAACATGCTAACATAATATGTGCATAGAGTATGCATTAGTACATTTGAATGTACTAAATATGTAGGATGCAATGCAATGAGAGATAGGCGACATAGGCAAAATGCATAATCATAAGCAATGAATAGCATACTAACAATATGACATGTATGAATGATACTTGAAGTAAAATATGCTTATATAGAACATAACATATATGTAAGAAGAGACCATTAAACTATTGGTGGATCGTCACACCCTACTACCCTTGGTGATTTAGGTAGAAACCCTATCAATAGATTGGTGGATCGTCGCACCCTACTACCCGTGGTGCCGAAGTACAAACCCCCCGATAGGTTGATGGATAAAAACCCCAACAAAGTTGATGGATAGTCGCACCCTACCACCTATGCTACCAGAGTAAAACCCCCCAATAGGTTGATGGGTACAAATCCCAACAATTTTACTTGCCGGGCAATCCCCGAGTACGGCATGGTTACATTCCAACACTATATAGGAGAATATTACTATATATATTCTTTTCTTCATCATTTCATCATCATATTGTCATTCAACTCATAACAGATGTATTGGACCTTCAATTCCTCTAAAAGCCATAACTGGACATTATCAAACACCTAGAGGGTATATAGTGCTAGTGTAAAACCATGCAATTCAAGAGTGAAATCATGCTAGAAAATTCAATGTAAAACCTTCAATATATACTTGGTAATACCCTCAGGCAATATATATCAAAACCCTTCGTCAAATCTTACAACAGATCTTAGATTAATAGATCAAAACATGCTAAAACAACCATACTTTCATGAAACCCCAACATAGTGTGCAGTGAAATTTATAATAATTAAGATCCATGATTAAATCAACTTTAGGTTATGCAATTGAGTAAAAGAAAGCTTTGGTATCATGGGTGAAAGGAACTCATGAAAGAAACTCACATACCATAGCTTCGGAGAGGAACTTGATGAAGATTGAAGATGGAGACTTAAAGATTGAGAGGAAGTCCTTAGATCCGGAGAGGGTCTTGAGACTAGAATTTAGGAGGAGAAATACTTGGTTAAGTGTTTGAATGAGTGTTGGGAAATGATTAGAATGATATGAGGGTGAAAATGGCTAATTAAAGGTATTTTCACGTTTGGGAACACTTAGGCCCCAAGACTCAAAACTATTGGACCACAAGAAAAAGAACTGGCCAGAAATTACACAGGTCTGCATCGCGAACCTGACGCTGATACCAAGGTTACACATGTCAATGAAAGCTGCAAATCGCGGTACTATCGCAGATCGATTCTGGAAATTGAAATTTTGAAATTTTGAAATTGTGATTTGATTGCTCTAAAATCGGCGCTAGACACATTTCCCACTTAAAATGACCCCTCATCAAGAATATAAAGTCAGATTTCTGATATCGTCCATGGATTTTGAGATAAATGAAAATTATGATTTTGGGTACTTCCGAGGCACATTTTTAGGCACTTTTGGAGGTCCTTACATCAGACTTCACTCTAGTTCATAGCTACCCACACCCTACTTGAATTAAAGTATTTTTTCCTCAAATGTACAAGGCAAACAAAATAAGAATAGGGGGTCAACAATCAAACATGACATGGTGCCTAAGCACAGGTCTCTGGCTTTCCCTGAGCATCTTCCTCCTACGGGGTAGTCTGTGCTGCATCCATGCTGGATAAGCCAATGCCATGCAATCACTCAAGCTCCTAGGCACTCCTCAGCTTCTCTTCTTCTCTTCTTGTCTGTAAGATGACCCCAGTGATCTCCTCATCCAGCTCCTCATCACCCTCGGAGGCCTTCTGCCACTTGTGCTCCTCCTCTGTATCAGCATCCTCCATGTGTCTCTTTCTGGGAGCACACGGTGGATCCTCCACAAACATATCAAACAGTGACTCATATGCAGGTGTGTGATCTGAGTCGCTAGTAATGTAATCAAGTCAGCTTTGAACATCGTCAACTCCTGATGATAGGCTGATAAGTCTACTGGCCAGGTCTTAGCAAGTCTCTTCTACACCCGCTCCTCGAAGGCATCAATGCGGGCATCCACCGTAGCAATGCTCTGATCAACTATAGAAGTGGTGAATACCTTACATTTATTCTCCAATGCCTGAACTGTTTGCTAGACCTATGGCTTAATCTGTTGAATGAGCTGGGCTAACTGAGCCTTAGCCCGTAAACTTCTATGAACTATAGCCTGAAAAGGAATGGAAAACATAATGTCTGCTGGAGGAATCTGAGATGTAGATGTCTCTGGTGCAGGTGCGGCTATAACGGGACCTATCTCAATATCGACTACCGTAGGCTACTGTGGTCCCTAATCAGTAGTGGTAGCAGTTGGAGTAGTAGTGGCGGTATCAAACGTTGAACCCTTGGTCTATGGCTCAGGCATGAATGTCTCAGGCTTGGGAGGAGGCAATGGCCGCTGAAGTGCCATTGGGTTTCCATCAACCTTAATCAGGCTGGGATCCATGGTGTGGAGGGCTACCACCAGAGAGTCTAGCTAAAGTAATACCTCCACCTTAACCTCTACGCATAACCTATTTATAATAAGAGGGAACAACATGCTGGTGGTCCTCTTGAGCGCTGACTCGTAGATCTGCTTAGCTATCAGGTGCACCCAATTGATGTGGTAGCCTGCTAAGATACTGGCTACCAGAACAGCTTGCTCCAATGTGAGAACATTATTTGTGAATGTGGGTCGGATGCATGATCTGACAATAGCCCATCAAAACTTGGCGGGAAAGGAGAGTGAGGACTTCACTATGGGTTCTGAATGCGTCGTGGCCCATGCAGGCTCTGGACCATGCTCAGGAATCTGACTTGCTGCCAATCTCAGTAGCACAGTCCGTTGGTCCACACTCGTAGAAATAATAGCCTGTCTAATTTGCCTAATCCACCGATACAACTCAGGTTTAAACTCTAGTGCTCTGTATGTGGGGACAAATTGTACATGGCAAATGGTTTCCTCCAATTTGTCCACCCGTTGGCCCGTCACCAACACCTCTCATAAGCTGGGCTCCTTGAGAGGCTTTTTCTTCTTTGGAAGATCCTTGAGTATGGTTGCTACGTAGGCCACATAGAATTCTCACACCAGGACTGGAGGGTAACGATCCATATTTTTGGTCAACCATCCGATCCCATGTCGTGTCATGGCGCCTTCAACTCCTTGGACATGGGTCAACCCTATATCAATAAGTCGGGGCTCCTTAGAGAATGATTGCACTATCTTCCCTTCCCCCTTTCTCTATAGGCCGTCATCATAAATTTTCTTCATTCCTTCGATACTCCACCAGTGTGTTTGAGGATCCGGTGGTGCTGAAGTGGATGAGAACTGTACAACCTCCCGACTCTGAGAATCTTCCTTAGAACTAGACCCTATGTGTGTAGGAGTCATATGTGGTGAACATTTCTTAGACCCATTCTAACTTCCCTCCTCATTAGACTGAGAGGTACTTTCTACTTGCACCTGCATCTGAGCAATTCGTGCAACTGCCCTAGTTTGAGGCCCCTGTGCTTCTGGTTATTTGTTATCTGAAGATTCGTCAATAAGCGTCCTTCTAACGACTTTGATTGCTGCTTTCCTACTCTTAGGGGACATGATATCTGAAAATAAGCATAAGCAAACATGATCAGCCCCAAAACCTTCAACAAAATAAAACAAAAACAAAAGGAAAAACAAAGAAAAATCAACACTACATTAGTTGCAGGTGGCAGTTGCGAGACCCTAATATGACTCATAGTGGAGACTACAAGTTGTACTGTGGCTTCTTAGTCACAAGTGCATTTTAATTTTAGAAACTGAAACTAGGTACGAGATGTAGTTACGACTCGTAGTCTTGACTATGGGTTGTAGACAAGTTTTGTACAAGGTTTTAGTTTGCAAAATTTAGCACAAGCTTAGGTCCATGAGAGGCAGCTACGATTCGTAGATCGTTCTACGGGTCAAAGGAGACTTCCATAGCAGGGAACAATAGATACTTGAAGTACCTATAATTTCACCACAGGAACTTCAAGAATAATGCTACAAAAATCAAATAGCATCGAAACAAGTTTTCATCATTCAACATATGAGCACAAAATAACTCATTCCCTTATCACGTCATTCCAGTAAAAAATCTACCCCATTACACATCATATCAATCAATACAAAATTAATCACCGATACACCAATACATTCAAAAATAATCTCATGTACTCATTCTCATAACATTCAACACCATCACTCACACTCATATACATAGATTTAGGGATTTAATTCATAAGCATACCAAGAATTCATTAACCCAACAACTTTCAATATTATCACCATACCCAACACACAATATCATGCTACTATGATTTTGCAAATCAATCAACAATCACGACCCTATCTTATGCACTTAATCAACAATACATAGCATAGCATGATCATCAAATCCAAACAATAAGAACAATTTCTACAACTAGGGTTAACTTCAATGACTTCTATTTGATAGTTACCCTAGTTACTTCTCAATTGAATCATACCTCATAATTAGTAATCTTGGTGACAATTTCAACAACATGCTCATTCAAGAAATGCAAGGGAAAGTACCTTTTGAGCATTAAATTAACCAATAAACATACTATAGGAGATGGTGCACTACATTAGGCAAAACAAGAAGAAAAAGGGAAGCAAAACCCTAGTCGGAGATACTTGCCTAGTGATTGAGGAAGCCGAAATATTGGTCGGAGTAATTTGGGGGAGAATATTAGGGATAAAATTGTGATTAGGGTTAAAATATTTAGGGTGAAAATGATTTTGACCTCATGTAAAGGTACCGGATAATTTTTAAAAATCCAATTGTGACGGGTCTACGAAACCCTGACTACGGGTCGTAGCCCTGACTACGGCCCGTTGGTTTTGGTCTCGTATGCAACTCAACACTTAGAAAAATTTTAAAATTAAACTTGGGCACTACGAACCCCATTTACTACTCGTAGTGTGGACTACGAGTCATAAATTTTGCTTGTAGTTTGAGTGCCAACTTCAAGTAATCACTGTTACTCTCTACGAGGCACGACTACGAGTCATAGCTTTCACTACGGCTAGAAGGCTTGGTCGTAGAGGCTACTTAAAATGCCATTTTCTGAAATATTTCCACTACGTCCAAAAGCCTGCACAATTTTCACAAAGTACACCATTATACCAACATACAACTGATTCAATTTCTATAACAAACATCAACAAAAAATCAAAATGTTACTTAAAGATCCACAAATTACCAATAAAATAAAAAATAAATAAAAGTATTAAAACATCTTGGGTTGCCTTCCAAGTAGCACCTTGTTTAACATCGTGGCATGACTTAGTTATCTTCATTCACCAAAATTTATCAACAACCCACATTTCACTTTTTAATTCATCGAGGTGCTTCATAGAATGGCGAATGTTGAAAACCACTTCTGCATCATTTACCCTATACATGAGTTGACCTGAATCCATATCCACCAGGACTCTCCCTGTAGCCAAAAATGGTCTTCCCAGAATAATTGGGACCACAAAATCGACCTCACAATCAAGAATCACAAAATCCACCGGGAATATAAACTTATCCACTCTGACTACCACATCATAGAGTATTCCCTCCGGCTTCTTGATTGTCCTATCTGCCATTAATAACCTCATTCCTGTCGAAGTAGGTGAATCCAAACCCATGTTTTTTAATAGGGCAAGAGGCATCAAGTTTATACTTGCTCCTAAGTCACACAATACTCTTGCAAACTCAACATCGCTTTTTTGGACTAAAGATTTGGTTGTAATGGCACTACAATGTTGGAGCTTTTGGGAAAGCTGTTGGCTCACCATGCGCTTTTTTGTCACAAAATCCATCATATATTTAGCATACCCGGGCATTTTCTCCAATACTTTGATAAGGGGAATGTTGATGGACAATTTTTTCAACATGGATAGGAAGTGTTTGAACTTAGCATCCTCCTCTTTATGCTTGAGCCTTTGGGGAAAATGAGGGGGAGGTATTGGGATGGTCTTGCTCCTTTCTTTCTCCTTCACCACTTCATCTCTCAGAAATTGTTAGCAAAACCTTCTTCCTCAACATCAACTTTGACATAAACACTCTTTTCACAATCCTCATTCACAACCACTAGCATTGGAGGGTCAATGGTACTCTTTCCACTCCTCGTCATAACCGCCACACAATGTCCTTCATTCTTAAGGTTTTGGACCATATTACTCGGCAAGGTACCCTTTTGGCATTGGTTTGATTGGTAGGACACTTGACCAAATTGCTGCTCTAATTGCTTGATGGCTACCGAATGAGACTGATCTTTTGGTTGAAATTAGAAATATCTGATTTTACACCTTTCAAAGTCTAATCCTGGTTCTCCGCTTTCTTCAACAATTTGTCAAGCATTTCCTTGATCCTTGAATTGCTAGAACCGGCAACACGATTATCAGGAGATGCATAAGGATCATTTTTATGCCTATCTCCTTAGCCCCACTCGGCTTTTGGCACCCTATCTCTTTTAAAATAACCACCACGGTTATCTCTATATGCACCCTCTCGGTTATAGCTCTGACCTTCATTTCCGGAACGTTGTTACCAATAGTTTAGATCGGACCCTTGGGTGTTGTTTCGAAAATCCACCGCTTGATCTCTAACAAAGTAAGCTTCTTCATCATAATATGACTCACCATGCATGGGCGTTCTTGGTGGTTGGTGAACTACGACGTGAACACTTTCTTGAGTTTGGTTTACCACTAAGTCCACACACGTGGTCGAGCTCTGTGGGAGTTCTGACAACCATATTGCCGCATTATCGGTAAGTGATAGAGGGAAAACACATAACCCGATAACATCC
Source organism: Solanum medicagineum (assembly GCA_026153255.1). NCBI lineage: Eukaryota > Viridiplantae > Streptophyta > Magnoliopsida > Solanales > Solanaceae > Solanum > Solanum medicagineum. Next base: position 94 of record JAPFFP010077323.1, on the reverse strand, counting down.
ATAGAAAGATTTTGTGTACCCATCACACTTTTACACACAAAAGCAATATTATGAAGATGATGGTGAGGATCCTTAGTAGGTAACCCTGCAAACA
>JAPFFP010077303.1:0-23053 GCA_026153255.1 Solanum medicagineum | reverse complement strand
TATCATGAACAAGATATTCAACCCTTACAGCAATATGTCTATTGTTTATATAGATGATGCTTTAATATTCTCTGAGGACATTGATTCTTACTTCAAATATCTTAATACTTCCTTACAAGTTATTAAGGCCAACGGTTTAGTAATAAGTGTGAAAAAGATGAAGCTTTTTCAGTCTTCAATCAGATTTGTAGGGCATGACCTCTACCAAGGTAGTCATAAACCTATTTGTAGATCAATAGAATTCTCTAGTAATCTCCCTGAGGAAACCAAGGATAAAACTCAACTCCAAAGGTTCTTAGGAAGCCTTAATTATGTAGCAAACTTCATCCTTAATATTAGGCAGATCTGTGAACCTCTATATAAGAGATTTAGAAAGAACCCTGCACCTTGGAGTGAGGAACAAACCAGTAGTGTCCAAAAGATTAAAAGGTTAGTTCAGAACCTTCCATGTTTAGGGATTTCTAATCCTGAAGCCCTTATGATAGTAGAAATAGATACCTCTGAATTTGGTTACAGAGGAATTCTGAAACAAAAGATTAGGCCTAATAGTGAAGAACAGTTGGTGAGATTCACATTTAGAGTCTAGAATTTTCTCAAAAGAATTACAGCACTGTTAAAAAAGAAGTTCTCTCTATAGTGCTATGTATCACGTAATTTCAAGATGATTTAATTAAGAAAGAATTTTTGCTGCGAGTCGATTGTAAGTCTGCTAAAGAAATTTTACAGAAAGATGTTAAAAATCTGGTTTCAAAACAAATTTTTGCTAGATGGAAAGCTTTACTATCTAGCTTTGATTTTCAAATTGAATTCATTAAAGGAGAAAATAATTCTCTTCCAGATTTCTTAACCAGAGAGTTTCTACAGGGACATGAAGCCCATAAAACCTAATTCTCCATTCAAAGGAGCTCGAGAAGAAATGGCAACAACTAGGCCTTTTGCACCAGGCCTAATTTAACTAAGGCCTTCTTTTTCCCCCACTCCCTTCGCTACAGACAAAGAACAAATTTACAGTTTTATCCGATCTCCCGAAGATTCGAGGACCTAGAATGGAAGCCGAATCCAGATCAAAAGAAAGGACCGTAGTACAACTTAAGTAAGATTATGAAATGAAGACCCCAGAGTCTTTTTCCCAAGCAGTAGACCCCAAAGCAAAGGGACCAGCATCTTCAACTGCTTTTATCAAGGAAGAAACTTTTGATTTTGTTACCTCGAAGGTAATACCATTATTAGCTCTGGATAAAGAATATGAAAATTTAAAGGTCATGGATTTAGTCAAACCATTTTATAACAACAATAACTTTGTGAAAAGCAAGGATTCTATGTTCACCTGAGTGTTCTATGAAGCAGTGTTAGTAGATATAAACTCTATTGAAGTCGAACACACCTAGAGTGAAAAGAACCCTAAGTTTATCCAATATTCAAGATGCACCATAAAAAGGATCTTGAACCCATTTGAATGGCCAGTGGACCATTGACTCACTCCAATGATGCATATGCCTCAGACCTATAATTGGTATACTTATAAGGAAGCTTGGTTCAATTTTGTGTACATCAGACTAGCGCATACTTGGTTCGTCAAATACTGCCCTGAGCTAGTTACGACAATCATTCCAAGATGGTTCTATGAATGGTGCAAATGCTTTGGAGGAAATAAAGAAATTCTTCCTAGACAGTTCATTCCCAGATTTGAGGAATTTCGTATCAAACAAGAGATATCCACTCTGCCAATTCACATCCAAATGTGTAAATTTCATATTCAGAAAAGGATTTCTTATATTATTAGTTGGAATTTTATAGTAGCCAAATTCGAGCATATCAAGTATTTATCCAAAGAAATAAAAATTAAAGGATGGGTTCCGAAACTCAAAGTAGCAAATAGCAGAAAACCAGCAACCAGTCCAGCCAAATTTCCAAAAGAAGATTTGAAAAAGTGACTACAACAGGCACTCCATAACCTGGATAAGCAAGATGATACTGCTATAATGCAACTTATAATAGAAACTGACTTTTTAGAAGAAAACAACAATGGCGATATGTGTTCTCCTAAAGAAATGGCGCAGGCCTATCAAGAAGCCTATTATGAATAGGATAAATTACCTTAACGAAATTAAAGAGGTTCAAAGAACCAGAATTTTCTTTTCTAAAGGAGCTATCACTATTCCTAAAAGGAGTCTCGGCAGAAGCAATGTTCCAAGCCAAAAGGACAAGAAACATAATAGCCCACGAGTCACTTTCACAGAAAAAGCATGACAATTCCTATAAAGGAAGGAATCTTATATAGTGGAAAACAAAAGGGAGGCGGGACCTACCACGAAGAACTGCAACCTTATATTCAAATAATCCAAGGCAAGATGTCGACAATATCTCAACCTTACAAGTGGACGAACCAAATTCATTCTTTTAAATTTTAGGATCTATAAAAGACCATTTCGTAAACATTAGGAGGCATTTTCAGACTTTCTCTCCCATATTTTAATCTCCTTGTAATTTTTAGTTTTCTATGCAAGTAATAAAGAGACTTTTTTAAGTAAGCTTCCTTGTATAAATTCCCGTAATTTATTAATCTTTTGATCCTGTTTTTATTTGGTATCAGAGCCATGATGGCAGTATGTATTCTTCGCATGAGCAACTAAGTATCCATACTATTCGAAGCCTGTTTGTTTTACTTTCTTACTATGCTAATATTAGAATAAAGTATATGTTATAATTCGGATTATTACTATTCCTTATTATCATGTTTTAAATACTTTCTACTTTGTATGAGGTACTTATCTCTCTCTAAGTGTGTGAGGCTTCCGACTAATACTTGGTTTAAGACGTTGGTCAGCCGTAGAGAGGTCATAGCCCGGAGGGCATGAAAGACCGTTAGGTGGTCCCGTCGCTAAGATAACTCTAGAGAGAGAAGAGGTAAAATCTAGAGGACATGTAGAAATACTTAAACCTTTGATAAACAGGAATAGTACTCTTCAAAATTATTAACATACCACTTGTCTAGTATTCTCATAGTCAAGATAGTACTACACAGGACTCTGGACAATAGTCTTTTCCATGACTAGCAAAAACCTTGTTAATAGTGTTAACATTAGTTCTAAGGCAACCCAGATTGCTAAAATAGAAAGTAGCTTAGAAAACTCTGACATACCAGAAGAACCATTTCACAACATCTACCAAGCAGGTTGTTTTAGATTTATTAAGAAGCATAATATAAAGATCTGTGATTCGACTGTAGCCATTAATAATTCATTAGAAATTATTAAGTTACTAAATGAACAAGATATAAGAAGATATAAAACTCAGTTTTACTATTTCCACATAGGACTTGGTCAGGTTGTCATAAAATTCCTTTTTAGAAAAGAACTAGATATCCCTGTTTATGCAATCCTTAGAGATGCTGGATTGCTAAACTTCGAAGACTCTCTTTTGGGAGTAATTGAAAGCAACCTAGCTGAAGGACCTGTTTACTTCAACTGCTACCCTAATTTCTCAGTGGATATTAATGATCCAAATATATTGGATACCTTGACTCTCAATGTTAAGACCAAGAACATGAAAATTAAAGCTCACACTAGAGAAATAGCTGTCATCTATCGAGTCTACTATAGACTCATGGGTACCACTCTAGCTCCGAAGGCTAAAATCGAGAGTGTTAAAGGTGTCAGTATGCTAATGGAGGCCAACCAGGAGCATAGTACTATCTTTGTTCCTCGGCTTCTTAAGTGGAATGAATTCTTGGGAAGCACTGACTGGCACTTTGAGTCAGTTGCCCCACCTAGACCCTCCTCCGAAAAGAGGCAAATAGAAAGAGTGATCCAAAATCCAGACGGATCCATAGACCTCAAATTCCTCGACTATAAGTTGAGTGAAATTTGTTGATCAACTTCCAAAATCCGGGAGAAATCCAGTAGCTTTAGATCAAATAGTGTCAGTTCTAACTCTGACAAAGGAAAACTCAGAGGAGTTGATTTCTCAGGTGAAATCCCTCAAGTTTACTATCAACCTAGAGTCCATGATCCTAGCAGTCCTACTGAGTCCGATATGGAACCTCTGGGTGTTTAAAAATAGGATTAGGTTCAAAAGTGCTATTGGTGCTAGCCTTTTGAGGTTTTGGAAAAACAGCCTTTTCTTTGGAGTCTTCAACCTGTTGAGACACTATATACAACAATCTATTTGGTATAGTTGTTTTGCTCAATGAGTTTATCAAGATCCTTATTGAGAGGAGAAGTGTGAGGTTTTTCGCTTTTCAGCTTGAAAGGAGTTACAAGAAAAATTTCATTTAAATGAGGAATTTTTATTCCTTCAAGAGGATGGGTCACAGACTCAACAACTTTATTAGTCTAGGTGTACCATTTATTGACAATAACCTGAAAGAAGTCTTTCTGATCACCAATTTTTCTCGTGATTTCGAACCATTTAAAGAATTCAACATCACATTTGATCTGTTTCACATCAGAAATCCATTCTTTTTTGAATGGCCCTTTGGGTTTGGGAATAGGTATTCACATACCAATCGACTTTTATCTTATTTTTTGTATCCGTCCAAAGAATTTTGAGAGCTTTAAGATTTGGGTAATAATTTTCATCTTCTTTGATGACACCTAAATTTGGGTTAGTATAATGCCTAGGAGGTTCCATATCGGACTCAATAGGACTGTTAGGTTCATGGACTCTAGGTTGATATTAAACTTTAGGGATTTCACCCGAGAAATCCACTCCTCTGAGTTTTCCTTTGTCAGCGTTAGAAATTGACTTTGGACAATTCTAAGGCAGTGCTCATCCTCCTACTTTGTAGCCAGTGCTCCCTCACAACTTCAAGGGTCTAGAAATAATCAGTTTCGTCAATAAGGTGAGGGCAAGGTGCATGGACAATAGGATATTTGGTAGGCCAGCAAATGGATCCTAAGCAGCCTTGTAAATAGTATCGAAGAAGTCATTCAGGTATATGTCGTGCTGGGACAAATGTTTGGTATTGGTGTGGTGCGCCAGGGCATATGATGAGAGATTGGCCAAGGAGACGTATAGGGGTTATAGCATAACCTACTGGATCAGCCGTTGCATCATCATCATCAGTTCCTCCATCAGGTAAGGGTTAGAAAGAACCTACAGGTCATGGTAGCAGTGTTAAAAGGGGCAGCTAGCTCTAGCGTAGTCTAGAATCGCACTTATGTTTTGGGAAGTCGACAAAATTTGGAAGTTTCACCCGATATAGCCACATATACATTGTCCATCTTTTCACATAATGTATATCCATTAATTCACCCTGGTTCTACACTATTATACATTACCCCACTAGTTGCTGAGAAGCTTAAGAGAACACCCAAATTATTGAACAAACCATTTGAGGTGTCTACTCCAACCAGTGAATCTATTATGGGTAGAAGGGTTTATTATGACAATGTAGTAACTGTTTGTGACTGTAACACATTTCCTGACCTTATTGAGCTAGAAATGGTAGAATTTGATATTATAATGGGTATGGATTAGTTAGATTCTTGCTATGCCACCATGGATTGCCGAACTAAAAAAGTGTACTTCCACTTTCCAAATGAGGTAGTTCTTGCATGGGAAGGCAATGTTGGGGTGACAAAGGATAAGCTTATGTCTTATTTTAAGGCAAGAAAGATGATATCTAAGTGGTATATATGTCATTTATTTAGATTAAGGATATGGAGGCTGAATCGCCAACTCTTCAGTCAGTTCCAGTAGTGAATGAATTTGTTGATGTGTTTCCTGAACATCTTCCCGGCTTACCTCCAGAACAAGAAGTAGATTTTCGTATTGGCTTACTTCCAGGAACTCAAACTACTTCCATCCCTCCATATAGAATGGCCTCGGCAAAATTGTGTGAATTAAAAGAGTAGTTAAAAGACTTATTGGAGAAGGATTTTATAAGACCTAGTGTGTCCCCTTGGGGTGCACCAGTGTTATTTGTACGTAAAAAGGATGGTACTTTGAGAATGTGTATTGACTATCGACAATTTAAGAAGGTGATAATTAAGAACAAATACCCTCCTCCTAGGATTGATGATTTATTTGATCAGTTACAGGGTGCCAAATGCTTTTCAAAAATTGATATGAGATCATGTTATCACCAAGTGAGGGTGAAGGACAATGATATACCTAAAACTGTTTTCGGAACAAGAATAGGCTATTCAAGCCATTCTTGGATATGTTCATGATAATATTTATAGATGACATTTTGGTATATTCAAGATCAGAAGAGGAGCATGCAAATCACTTACGACAGGTGTTACAAGTACTTCGTGATCGACAGTTGTATGCCAAGTTTTTTAAATGTCAATTTTGGCTAAAATCAGTGGCATTCTTGGGTCATATTATATCCTATGAGGGAATAAGGATTGATTCACAAAAGATAGAGGCTGTAAAAGCTTGGCCAAGACCAACAGCACCCACGGAAGTTCAGAGCTTCCTAGGTTTGGTAGGTTATTATAGAAGGTTTGTTGAACGTTTTTCTTCTATTTCTGCACCTCTAACAAAGTTGAAACATAAACAAACCAAGTTTCAATATTTTCGGAGCTGAAAAATAATCTAACTTCTGCACCTGTGCTACTTCCAGAAGGCACTGAGGGGTATGCCATGTATTGTGATGCTTCAAGAGTTAGCTTAGGATTTGCTGATGGTAGGGTAATTGCTTATGCCTCTAAACAATTATGACCGCATGAGAAAAACTATCCAACACATGATCTTTAGCTAACAATAGTTGTGTTTGCTCAGAAAATATGGCGCCACTATCTATATGGGGTTCACGTTGACATATATACTGATCATAAGAGCCTACAGTACATTTTTAAACAGAAAGACATAAATTTAAAGCAGCGAAGATGGCTAGACCCAATAAAGGATTATGACGTTGATATACTATACCATCCAGGGAAAGCAAATGTTATAGCCGATGCTCTGAGTCACAAGGCAATCATTAATAATAGTGATCAGACCATGGTAAATCAAGAAATGGCTAAATATCTGCGTTAACTATCCAGTTTGGGAGTTTGCTTTCTTGAAACTCTGAAGGAAAGGGTTGTTGTACATAATGTTGTGGAGTCTTCTTTGGTAATGGAGGTGAAAGAAATATAGTTTGAGGATCCTGTTTTACGACAAATTAAAGACAAAGTGAGTCAGGGTGTGATAAAGGGCTTTTACCTTACACCAAATGGAATACTTTATTGCCAAAATAGATTATGTGTGCCTGATAATAATAGACTAAGAAGGAAGGCAATGGATGAAGCCCAGCATTCTAGATATTCCATCCATGTAAGATCAACTAAGATGTATCATGACCTGACGGGAATGTTTTGGTGGGGAGGCACGAAAAAGGACCTTGCAGAATTTGTGGCTCAATATCCAAATGTCCAACAAGTTAAATTAGAGCACCAAAAATTCATAGGTTATATGCATTGTACAGAGCTTCCAACATGGAATTCGGATATGATCAATATGGATTTTGTCACTGAGTTGCCTCGCTCATTTAAGAAGTTTGACTCCATACGGTTAATAGTTGATAGACTCACAAAGTCAGCACACTTCTTGCCAGTTAGAAGTGATTATACAGCTGAAGAATATTCGAAGTTATATCTCAAAGAGATAGTTAGGCTACATGGGGTCCCAATGTCCATTATATCTAATTGAAGAGCTCAATTCACTTTGAAGTTTTGGAAGTCCTTCCAAAGGAGTTTAGGTACACAAGTGAATTTGAGTACAACTTTCCACCCATAGAAAGACGGTCAAGAAGAACAAACTATTTAAACACTTGAAGATATGTTGTGAGTTTGTACATTAGACTTTAAAGGTAGTTCGGTGGACCATTTTCCACTTATTGAATTTGACTATAATAATAGCTACCACTCAAATATCAAGATGGCATCTTATGAAGCTTTTATATGGAAGGAAATGTAGGTCACCAATTGGATGGTTTGAAGTGGGTGAAACCACCTTGCTTGGGCTAGATCTAGTACAACAAGTCATGAAAAAAGTTAAGGTAGTACAACAAAGGCTAGAAACAACCCAAAGTCATCACAAATTATATGTGTATGCTAGGAGGAGAGGAATAGAATTCTCAGTATGGGATTGAGTAGTTTTGAAGGTGTTTCCAATGAAAGGGCTTATGAGATTTGGTAAGAAAGGAAAACTTAGCCCATGTTACATAAAGCCGTATAAAATTACTAAGAGGTTCGGGCAGGTTGCATATGTATTAGAGCTAGCGCAAGAGCTTTCAATGGTTCATCCAATTTCCATGACTCAATGCTTAAAAAATGTGTTGGTGACCCATCCCGTATCACTCTTATTGAAGATGTGCAGGTTACAGAAGATCTTAACTATGAAGAGGTACCTATTGCTATTCTAGATCGTCAAGTTAAGAAGCTAAGGAATAAAGAAATAGCTTTAGTTAAGGTACTTTGGAGGAACCACCGAACGGAAGATATAACATGGGAGGCTGAGGACACAATGAAACCAAAATACCATTACTTATTTGGAGCTAAAGAGGAAGTGCGACATGTAGAATTGGGGCCTTAATAGGTACGTGTGTTTGAATGTTTATTGCGTTGAATGTGGTTAAGCTATCTAATTATGCTAACATTCGAGGAAGAATATTCCTAAGGGGGTATGTAATGCCCTACACCTTACATGTACTAGTCCTATGCACATGAAACCTAGTATAGGTTTGTCAAATTAGCACCTATTTTTAAAAGTGCTTAAATCTCAAATTATAGGATGATATATACGTCTAACGCTTAAGAGGGTCGAGTGTATAACAGTTTTATGTTAAATCGAGGAAATTGCTACCTGAAATAAAGTGAGAAAAGTGAGGTTCCTGTAAGACTTAGGAAGCTAGTAGGTGAGTCACGTACTTGCTTAGCTTAAATTGGCTTGCTAGACGGAGAAGAGTCCTGAGGTCAAATCTATCCTAGTCCGATTATGAATAAAGTCTGCGTTAAGGCTGTAACTTTAGCCCGTGTTTGAGAATTATAAATGGACTATATTTTCATCCCAATAATAATAAAAAGAGAGCCCAAAGACATCACAATTCATTTGATAATGTAGGCCCAAACTAACTAAAGAGAAAGGAGAAAAATGGGAAGCAAAGGCCCATGAATTTGGAGCCCCTTAAAACCCAAGTGAAACAGAAAAAACGGTACATTACTCACTTGATAAAATAAGTCCAAAAATGTAAAAGAAAGTTGGCCAAAGAAATACTTTAAAAGGGCTTATAAGCAGCACCTTTAAGTCATTCTTAGACTTGAAAAATTTCAGCTTTCACAAAGGTTCTTTGTTATTCTTTCTTGACTTTGTAAAGCAGCCACAAGAAGCTTTTAGGGTTCTTAAGGAGGCGCTCAACCTTGAAGGTAATGAAAAGTGATTATAGTTTTGTATTTAGTATTGTTTCTTCATGAAAAACAAGAGACTAGGCTGATTATACCTTTGCTGAAATTGTTGGACAGCATGTGTTGCAAGGATTCTTGTACACTTTTCTTATTTATTTGGGAGTTTTTCTCTTCATACGTGGATTTGTTATGAAGGGAGTTGCCATTTGTAATGATATTTGGTTCTGTAATGATGTACAAAGGCTGCTGCACCATATTTATAGTCCATAAGAGTGAGTTCTTATGTAATATCGTAATTGTGTTCTTAGTACGAACTTGTGGGCTGGTAGTTGGGAATTGTTGTTCCACGACCTCGATCTATTTTGGAACTATTTCTGGACTGTTTTAAGGATTATTGTATGTGTAAGTATGTTATATGCAGTTTGGTTGAAGATAAAACAGATTTGGGATTGTTGACATCGAAATGTAGCGAGACAACGTAATGTTATGCCGCCTACTTGTGTTTTGTGCATAATGGTTATGTATTGTGCTTTGTGGGGCTTATGTGAGACTATTATGGCACTAAAGTAGGCTGTACATGATATGTATATGAGAATGTGTATAAGAAAATAAGATTAGAGATGGAAGGATTGAAATAATACGTGCGGGTTGATAATTACACGTTTGCTGCTCGTATGTTGTGTTTTTATAAGATTAGGCTGCCAAGATATATCTATTTGCTGCTAATTCTAGCTTTAAAACCTACTATATTGTAGATAAATATTTGGTGGAAGGGAAGGTTATCTTGAGGTAATAGCGAGATCCTACAACGAGGTATGTAAGGCTACTCGATTTTGTATCACTTGGCATGAAATATAGTTTCATCCTTAGCACATAAAGGCACTTACCAACTCTGACACAACTATTAACCATGTATCCACTCTTTCACATGTTCATATGCTCCTATACATAGTCAAATTCAAATCTACATACATACGCAGATACCAAGTTACATGGGTTCTTGTTACTAAATAAAGTTCATTAGTTGTTTCATCTCATACTCATTTCCTTGTTTGTGTAATGTACTCTTTTCATTGTCGTATTGACTTGTATGATTATTTACATGTTGCATGCTACATCTATAGCCCTACAACTCCAATATTATGACCAGCAAAAGAATCATCTTAAAAGTAATTGAAAGATAAAGTATATTGCTTGTTGATTGGTGGTAACCCGAGGGGTAGAAGAATCACCTAGCCAGGGTCGACCTAGGGGTGAAAGGAAAAGCCTAGTAGGGGTCTATCCTGATATAAATTTACCACTAATCAGCTGGTCATTTATATTACATGTTGTGCACAGATTATACAGTAAAGGTAAAATAATAAAAAGAACATAAAGTACATGATTCCACGGTATAAGTAAAGGTGGTCTCTTATATTTATACCAGTGCATAGTTTCATTTGAGTTGTTACTTCATATACAGTATTTCATACCTTACATATTTAGTACATTATCTTGTACTAACATCTCTTTCGGGAGACCTGCATTTGATGTTGCAGGTACAGGTGCTAGTAGCTCTCCCTAGGAGGAATACAGGATATCTAGCTACTGTTACCAAGCTCCATGTTGCCTCAGAGCTTTGTGTTTCTAGAGATTTTATTTTTTGTATTGTATAGTTAGTCGAGGCAGGGCTTGTCCTAACCCTTATTAGATACTTTTCCTTATCTAGAGGCTGTGTAAATTATGTAAATTAAAGTGTCGTCATGTCTTGTACTTTAGATAACGTGGCCCCAATGGCCTTGTCATATGCATTTTCTTTTGGCTTGTTATTGCTGTTTACTTTCTTGAAAGTATGTTGAATGAAGAAATCCCTTATAATATGTATAGAAAGCAGATGGATATAGGTTGGTCCTCCCGAGCCTTATCGGCAACGGGTGCTAGTCCGCCTTAACGGGACTTTGGCCATGAAATCATATGACTCACACAACAATTCGGGTTTAACATGAAGCATTTTAGCAACAAAAGGAGTAATAAAAGAAAGAGTGGCATCTGGGTCTATCAATTCATACACATCAAGTCAAAGACTTTTAACATACCAGTGACGACATCAGGCACCTCATCTACCCCTTGTCTTCCTTGAAGAGCATAAAATCGATTTTTCCTTGGAGCATCCCCTTATTGGCCTCCTTTTCCTCTAGGGCCCACATTTGCACCTTGGTCTTGTGGACGACCATCTCTACCCTTGTTTTGATTATGAGGACAATCTATCATCTTGTGACCAACTTTTCCACATCTATAGCAAGCATTAGTGTTCCTCAAACATAGGCCATCATGGCCTCTACCATATCTTGGGGACATAGGGTTATGCACCACACCATCACCACCTTGGACCCTTGGGTTGTCATTAGCAAACCTCCTATTATGAGCATTGGAAGACCCTTGGCCTTGATGAAATTAGCCACCCTTGGGACTTTGGTATATACCTTCAAAAGGGGCCCTCTTTGCCTCATCACTTCTTCTTTATCTAAGCTCTCCCCCTCCAATTGTTCGGCAAATGTCATTAGGTGGGATAAATCCATATCAATTATCAACTTGGCTGCACAACACTCCTCATTGACCAAGTGGCACACACCCATCACCAATTTGTTCATTCTATACCTTGGCTTGACCACCAATTGTGGAATATATTTGGAGAGTTAGTTCACTTAAGAGCATACTCTATCACACTCATCGACCCTTGCTTTAGATTCATAAATTCCATCATTTTGGCCACCTTTACCTCAGGAGAGAAGAATTGGTTGAGAAATGCTGTCTTGAACTCCTTCCAAATGATAGCATCACTATTCCTGTTCTCCAATTTCCATTGAGTAAACCATATTTGGGCCACCCCTTTAAGTTGGTAAGACGCCAACTTTGCTTTCTTCTCTGATCTAACACCCATAATAGACAACACTTTATACACCTCATCAACAAATTCTTGAGGATCCTCATACACTTTAGACCCATGGAACTTTGGTGGATTCATTCTTGTGAAATCCCTCACCCTGGAAGCTGGAGAAGGAGCATGAAGAGTTGGGCCCCTTGGTTGATTTGATTAGTCATGGAACGGGCTAGCATGGTAATAGCATCTCAGAACTCTTCATGGGCGACTCCCCCATCTTAAGGAGTTTGAGGAGCGGGAGGTGTTTGTTGCTACTTGGGAGTGCAAGCTCTTCTTTCTATCAGAATAGGCATGATCTAAAATAGCAAAGAATATTCGTTAGGAGAAAGCCTTACCTTAACTTCTATAGAATGACATAGATCAAAAAGAAGGGAAACATTTCCTAAATATCGCACTGCCTCTTATACATAGTCGTGGTGCACTTCACAACCATGAACAAGACTCTAATCTACGTAATGTGTTCGATTTCGTGGATCATTAAGAGCCTAGTGCTCCGATACCTATTTCGTCATGACCCAAGCCTAGGGCCAATATGTGACACCGCGAATGGGAACCCGAAGGGAACCAAATAAACCTCTTAGCATATCAATAACACATCCTTGGTCGCGAAAGCAAAGTAAATATCATCAAGATATTTAAATAAAGATAAAGGGACTAAGGGAAGTCTTAAATAACCATAAACAATCAAGAGTCAAGAGCATACCATAGTTACATCACTTTTCCAAAAACACCTCTAAACATAGAACAGGCGGGGGCAAAGACTGTGACACCCTTTAACTCTATCCTCTTATGTATCCATGTTTTAAGCCTCATTTGGTTAGATTTGATGGGAATTAGGTTCATGGGAGAATCCTAGTACCTAAATGAATTCAAGACTTCCCTAAGAGTTAAGTTTTTGGTGATGGTTCATGCAAGGGTCAACTTTAAACTAGCATAACTATTAGCACATTTAGAATTGGTTGGCCCACACTATGTTAAAAGAAATATCTTTGTGTTAGCTTCATAATGCACTTGTTTTCACCTTATCTCGAGTTTGTATGAAGCAGTTATGACAGTTTTTGTGAGACCCTCCCGTGCACTAAACTCACACGGGCGGCTTGACGGCCAGTGTGCCCTTTGACGGGCTGTTTGGGGTAGCAAGGGTTGGAAAGGGCCATTTTTTGCATAAAAGAAGGTGGCATGGCCAGTGGCATGGGCGTATGGCCCACCACTGACCGTGGGGATGGCCACAACTTGTGCCAAAGCAAGCTTGTTGGACTTGGAGGAAAATGTGGCTAAGGTTGGTACCACGAGCACTGTTGACTGGCCGTGTGGAGTGGGACAGTCTATGGAACCTAGGCATGTAGAAGCCTACAACCATTTGTGTATGTGAGGTGGGACGGACTAGTACATGGTCTGTGCACCCCCAAACGGTCCGTGAAATCGACCGTCAAAGTGATGTCGACTTTAACTTTTTCTCAAGTGTTCCAATTCCATTTTTGCTATCTAAGTCTTGTCTCACGGGCACTCCACATGACCCGTGGAGTGCCACATGGTAAGTTAAGTCTCTAGTTAGATGACACTTTTCCATGTTTTCCCAATCTTTCACTTATGGCGTCTTCGTAAATTTTAATTACTCTAATGCCCTTTTTAGACTTCCAATGATATCCTAATCTTCCTAAAATGTCGAAACACTATTTCAAAGGATAAAACTCATTACTCTCATCTCGAATACATTTGTCAATTCTCTAAAAAGCCTTCATCAAGTCTCAATTCAATTTCAAGGAAACCCAAGCTCAAGATTGGATTCAAATATCATTTCGAGCCTCCATTCTTCCCAATCTCAATTCCAAGCAACTCTAGACCTAAGGTATGTGGTGTTGAACCATGAGGTCCTTTCACCCATGGTGCCTAAACCCTATCTTGCTTAATAACATATGATTTAAAGTTGATTTTACATGTGGATCTTATATACTAAGAAATTTACTGCACAATTATTTGAGTTCATGAAAGTATGGTTGTTTTAACATGTTTTGAGCTTCAAATCTTGGATGTAATGTTGGATTTGATGAGGGGTTTTGATGTGAATGACTTGGGGGAGTTGCAAGGTGTTGATTCATGTTTTTATCACTGATTTTATTGCATGATTTCATCTATAAATTGCATGGTCTTTTACCCCCAATACACACCCCTCAAGTGTTTGATAAAATGTCTGGATGTGGTTTATTGACTAGTTGGAGGTCCAAAGTATGAGATATGATATGAATGATATTACGATAAAGAAATGAGATTATGTATACGATTATTCTCATATGATGTGTTGCACTAGAGTATTTGATGAATCCTATATAAGGTGTTGGATTACACCATACCCAATCTAGGGGGACAAGACCCGGGTAACCATGTTGGGGGTTTATAATCATCAACCATGCAATGGGTTTATACTTCTTCATCGTGTTGGTAAGGTGTGATCACCATCAAACGTACGAGGGGTTTATACCAAACAACCACCAAGGGGTTTATACCTTGAACAACTAGCTTGGTCTCTTCTTCACATATGATATCCTATATAAGTATGAGTTACTTAAGCATTGATAATACATTGCATATTGTATATTATGATGTCTATTGCTTAATATCGTGTATTTTGATTATGATGTCTACTTCTTGTTGTATTGCATCCCACATACTTAGTACATTCAAACGTATTAATGCATACTCTTGCCTACGCAATATCACCATGTAGGAACCGGTGCTCAAGTTGATCATCCTCCTCCTCCATGTGGCTAGTCGGTGCTATTCCAAGCTTGTTGGTGAGTCCTCCATTTCAGAGACCTTAGTCTATGTTACTATTATCTATATATGGAGACACTATCTTATGTTCTATTGACTATGAGGGTAAGCCTAGTAGCTTTGTTTTAGCGCACGCTCTATCTATGTATTTAGAAGCGTTTATTAGATGAGTCATGTATTTATGATATGAGCTATGACTACTTGTCTTTGATGGTGATGTTTCGACAAGCTATCCCTTAGTCCCTTGTTTCTTTTGCTTATTTTATGCCTATTATATGCTTCTTCAACCAAGGATGTGTAATGACACGTTAAGACGCTTGTTTGGGGTTCCTTTGGGTTCCCCATTCACTGTGTCATGTCTAGGCCCTAGGCTGGGTCTTGGGAAACTTGATATCAGAGCACTAGGTTGATAGATTCTTGAAGTCCAACACACTGCATTGATTAGAGTCCTATTCATAGTTTTGAACTGCGCCAAGATTATTAGTAGGAGGCTATGACACGTTTTAGGAAATGTTACCCTTCTTCATATTCTAAGTCGTACTATATAGTTGTGGTAAGTCATTTTCCCCCCTAAAGATTGTTCTTTGCCATGCTAGATCATGCGTAACACTTGAGGAAGAAGGGCCCAAACTCCCGAGGAGCAACCTACCAATGTTGAGCTCTGGGATGCTCTCACTATGCTTGTCCAAGTTGTGGCCAATCAAGTCAACCAAGGGGCCCAAGGCCCTCATGCTACTACCCCAGGAGCTAGGGTAAGAGATTTCATGAGGATAAATCCTCCGATTTTCTACGGGTCAAAGGTGGAGAAAACCCACAATAGTTCATTGATGAGGTCTAGAAAATCTTCAATAAATAGGTGTTGGGACGAATGAAACGGTAGAGATGGAGGCATACCAACTCAAGGGGGTAGCCCAAACATGGTATGACCAATGGAAGGGTGAGAAGGGAATTGATAATGTGGTGCTTTGGGAGGAATTCAAATTGGCTTTCCTTAATCGATTTTTCCCTCTTGAGCTTAGGGAATCTATATTGGTGGAGTTTATGAAAATGAAAGAAGGTGTTATGAGTGTGAGGGAGTATTCCCTCAGGTTTAATCAACTTTCAAAGTATGTTTCTCATTTTGTGGTCGATCTTAGATCTAGGATGAATAAGTTCATGATGGGGGTCTCCGACTTGGCAAGTGAAGAATGTCGGTCCACCATGCTAATTAGTGACATGAACTTATCTTGATTGATGATTTATGCGGAGCAAATAGAGGAATATTGAGTAAGAGGAGGGGGAATGAGGCCAATAGGGCCCAATTTGAGGGTAAATTCCAAAAGGGTGATAGATTTCTTCAAGGCCAAGGGCATACACATGCTACTAATAGGGGATTTGCCAATGACTTCCCTAATCTTCAAGGTGTTGGTCGTGTGGCTCATAATGGTTTATGCCCAAAATATGGAACATATCATGGAGGCCTATGTTTGAAGGGTTCTAATGCGTGCTATGAATGTGGGGAGCTTGGTCACAAGAAGACAGATTGTCCAAGAAATTGTGGCAAGGGATGGGGTGTAAATGCGGTCCCATTGGGTAGAGGTGGTCCTCAAGGTGGTTCTCCCAGGCACAATCGATTGTATACAGTACATGGGAGGCAAGGGGTGGTGAGGATCCCAATGTTGTTACCAGTATGTTGAAAATTTTTGATCTTGATGTATATGCTTTGATTGATCCGGGTGCCACCCTTTCCTTTGTTACCCCCTTTGTTGCTAAAAAGTTCCATGTTGACCTAGAGTTGTTTCATGAGTCATATGAAATGTCTACTTCTATTGGTGCCTCTATTGTTGCTAGGAAAGTTTATAGAAGTTGTCCTATTCGCATTTACAGAAGTTGATGCCTTGCGATCTTGTTTAATTAGACATAGTAGATTTTGATGTCATTCTTGGGATGAATTGGTTACATGCCTACTATACTTCTATTGACTGTAGAACCTGTAAGGTCAAGTTACATTTCTCTAATGAACCCATCCTTGAGTGGAAAAGTCAAGATGTGGTGGTCAAGGGTAGATTCATTTCATGTATTAAAACCCATAAGTTGATCTCTAAGGGGTGTCATTACCATCTTGTCAGGGTTAAAGATGTGGACTCCAAAGTCCCTTCTATAGAGTCAGTTCTGGTTGTAAATGAGTTTCTTGATGTCTTTCCAAATGACCTTCCCAGTGTCCCTCCCAAAAGGGAGATAGATTTTTGCATAGATCTCTTTCCCGATACCCAACCTATCTCTATTCCACCTTATCGTATGGCCCCGTCGAAGTTGAAGGAGTTAAAGGAGCAATTGAAAGATCTGTTGGAGTAGGGATTTATTAGGCCTTGCCAATCATCTTGGGGTGCTCCAGTGTTTTTTGTAAAGAAGAAGGATGGGTCGCTTAGAATGTGCATTCACTAGTCAATAGGGTCACTATAAAGAATAGGTATCCTCTTCCAAGGATTAATGATTTGTTTGACCAATTTCAACGGGCTAGCTTTTTCTCTAAGATTGATCTTTGGTGCGGGTATGATAAAGTGAAGGTGAGGGTGTGTGATATTCCCAAGATGACCTTCCAGACTAGATATGCGCATTATGAATTTGTGGTGATGTCTTTTGGGTTAGCCAATGCACCGGCCATCTTTATGGACCTAATGAATAGGGTCTTCAAACCCTATCTTGATTCCTTTTTTGTGGTCTTCATTGATGATATTTTGATCTATTCACGTAGTAGGGAGGTGCATGTTGATAGGATGATGAAATCGGCTCACTTTGTACCGATTAAGACCACATATAGGGCCGAAGAGTATGCAAGGTCGTACATTCATGAGTTAGTGAGGTTACATGGGCTTCTTTGTTCATCTTATTGGATCGTGGTTCGCAATTCACTTTACACTTTTGGAGGTCTTGTCAAAGGGTTCTTGGTACAAAAGTTCACCTTAATATAGCCTTCTACCCTCAAACGGATGGCCAAGCCGAAAGAACAATTCAACCCTTGGAGTAACCCTAACGCCATTGGGGGTTAGGTTGAGAAAATGTGTGAGTAGCCCTAATGCCATTGTGCCTCTTGATGTGGTGGGTGTTGTTGAGGATAACTTGACTTATGAGGAGGTTCTGCTTCAGATTTTGGATAGGCAAGTGAAGAGATTGAGGAATAAGGAGGTGGCATCCACTAAGGTCCTTTGGAGGAACCAATAAGTCGAAAGTGCTACATGGGAGGCCGAAGCAAACATACGAAAGCGGTATCCTTATCTTTTCAACTACACTCAAGTCTAAGGTACCAATTCTAAGTCCCCTATGTGATTTCAAGTCTTAAGTTTCGTTTTACATTGAATGCATTTATGTTCATGCTAATAATATTTTGGAGATTTTGATGCTCATATTGGGATTTTCTTGAAGACAATATTTAGGTGTATTGTTGCTTACATGTTTTAGAAAAAATCTTCATGACTACTTTCCTTTTGTACGTTTTACTGAAATTTGGGGACGGATGTTCCCAATAGGGAGATATTGTGAACACGCCATAACTTTATGCTCTTATGTATCCATGTTTCAAGCCTCATTTGGTTAAATTTTGGGTGTATTAGGTTCATGGGAGACTCCTAGTACATAAACAAGTTCAAGACTTCCCTA
This sequence comes from Solanum medicagineum, assembly GCA_026153255.1. NCBI lineage: Eukaryota > Viridiplantae > Streptophyta > Magnoliopsida > Solanales > Solanaceae > Solanum > Solanum medicagineum. The sequence continues at coordinate 4,387 of JAPFFP010077303.1, read as the reverse complement.
AGAGTTAAGTTTTCGGTGATGGTTCATTTAAGGATCAACTTTCAACAAGCATAAATTTTAGCACATTTGGAACTAGGTGGCCCACAACATTTCAAACAAAATCTCTTTTACTTAGCTTCGCAACACACTTGATTACACCTTAATTTGAGTTCGAATGAAGGAGTTATGACCGTTTTCGTGAGACCCTCTCGTGCAGTGAACTCACACGGGCAGCTTGACAGCCAGTGTGTCCTTTGACCGGTGTTTGGAGCAGCTGTAGTTTGAAAGGGTCATTTGTGGCACCAAGGAAGGTGGCAAGGCTAGTGGCATGGTCCGTTTGGCCCACCACTGACCGTGGGGATGGCCACATGGTGTGCCAAAGAAAGCTTGTCGGACTTGGGGAAAAATGTGGCTAAGGTTGATACCATGGGCACTGTTGATGGACCACGTGGAGTGGGACGGTCTGTGGGACCTAGCCATGTGGAGGCCTGTAATGTTTTGTCTAAGTTAGGTGGGACGGATCAGTAAACGGTCTATGCAACCCCACACGGTCTATGAAAGCAACCGTCAAAGTGGCATTGACGCTAACTTTTTCTCAAGTGTTCCAATTCCATTTTTTCTGTCTAAGTCTTGTCTTACGGGCACTCCACACAACCCGTGGAGTGCCCACACAGTTAGTCAAGTCTTCAGTGAGAGGATATTTTGCCAAATTTTCCCATCCGATCACTTATGGCGTCTTCATAAATTTTAATTAGTCTAATGCCATTTTTAAAATTCCTATGCTATCCTAATCTTCCTATAATACCTAAGCACTATCCCAAAGGATAAAACTCATTACTCTAATGTCAAATACACTCTCAATTCTCACAAAAGCCTTCATCAAGCCCCAATTCAATTTCAAGGAAACCCAAGCACAAGATTGGATTCAAAGATCATTTCAAGCCTCCATTCTTCCAAATCTCAATTCCAAAGCAACTCTAGACCTAAGGTATGTGGTGTTGAACTATTGGATCCCTCCACCCATGGTGCCAAAACCCTCTTTTTCTTAATAATGCATGATTTAAAGTTGATTTCACATGTGGGTCTTGCATATTGAGAAATTTACTGCACAATTATTTTAGTCATGAAAGTATGGTTGCTTTAGCATGTTTTGAGCTTCTAATCTTTGATCTAATGTTGGATTTGATGAGGGGTTTTGATGTGAATGTCTTGGCGGTGTTGCAAGGTGTTGATTGATGGTTTTATCATTGATTTTCATCTCTAAATTGCATGGTCTTTTACCCCCATTACATCCCTTCCCAAGTGTTTCATAAAATGTCTGGATGTGGTTTATTGAGTAGTTGAAGGTCTAAAGCATGAGATATGATATGAATGATGTTATGATGATGAAATAAGCTTATGTATATGATTATTCTCATATGAAGTGTTGCACTAGAGTATATGATGAATCCTATATAAGGTGTTGCATTAAACCATACCCGATCCGGGGTGACAAGAGCCAGGGTAGCTATTTTGAGGGTTTATACTCATCACCATGCCAAGGGTTTATACTTTGTCACCGTGTTGGTAAGGTGTGATTACCATCAACCATGTGAGGGGTTTATACCACACAACCACTAAGGGGTTTATACCTTGAATATCCAACTTGGTCTCGTTTTCACATATGATATCCTATATAAGCATGAGTTACTTAAGCATTGATCATACATGGCATATTGTATATTATGTCTATTGCTTAATATCGTGCAGTTTGATTATGATGTCTACTTCTTATTGTATTGCATACGACATACTTAGTACATTCAAACGTACTTACACATAGTCTTGCCTATAAGATATCACCATGTAGGAACCGGTACTCAAGTTGATCATCCTCCTCCTCCACGTGGCTAGTCGGTGCTATTCCCAGCTTATTGGTGAGTCCTCCATTTCGAGGACCTTAGTCTATGTTACTATTATCTATGTATGGAGACACTATCCTATATTCTGTTAACTATGAGGGTGAGCCCGATAGGTTTGCCTTGGCCCCCGCTCTATATATGTATTTAGAGATGTTTGTTGGTCGAGTCGTGTATTTATGATATGTGCTATCACTCCTTTTCTTTGAAGTTGATGTTTCGACAAGCTATCCCTTAGCTCATTGTTCCATTTGCTTACTTTGTGCCTTTTATATGCTTCCGCGACAAAAAATGTGTAATGACAAGTTAGGAGGTTTGCTTGGCGTTCCTTCGGGTTCCCCATTCGCCGTGTTATATCTAGGCCCTAGGCTTGGGTCATGATAAAGACACTTTCTGAGCTCACCCTCATATTATCAAGAGTTCAACATCAATAAATAACATAAGAAAGAGTAGCATAGCTATTTTCCCCTAACTTGAGGACTCACCAAAGCTTATCTTCAAGATATCACAACTAGCCACATGGAGAATGATTGTCAGGAGCTCCAGTTCCGACATGGTAACATCATGTAGGCATAGAATAAGCGTTAGTTTATTTGAATGAACTAAGTATGTAGGATGCAATGCAACAAGAGATAGGCAACATAGTCAAAATGCATAAACATAGGCAATGGGTGGTATAATAACAATATGGTATGCATGATCAATGGATGAAGTAAATCATGCTTGTATAGAACATATTACATGTGTAGGAAGAGACCATCATCATGGACCAAGCAAAAGTACTTGAAATCCAAGGCATACCAACCCATTAGAAGGCGATTGAGGTATCTACCTCCCAATTGTTAGTATGGGCTTACCACCCCCCGACAAGGCGATTGAGGTATCTACTCTCCAATTATCGTACGGGCTTACCACCCCGACAAGGTGATTAAGGCTTGAAACCCTCTCAACAAGGTGTGGTAAACTTGCAACACCGTAGATAGTTTTCACGAATTCAATACATACATACAATCCTTTCATCATCATCGAGTCACTTAACTCATACGTCATGCAATAGACCATCAAAAACACAAGAATCCTTAACTTCACATTTTATCAAACACTTGGCAGGTGTGTAATGCTAGTTCAAAATCATGCAATTCAAGAGTAAAATCATGTGAGAAAACTCAATGTAAATCAACCCACCAACACTTGGTAACACCCTTATACAAGATACATTGATACCCCTCATCAAATTTTGTCACGCCCCTAAGTCCCGTTAGGGCGGACCGGCACCCGTTGCCGATAAGGCTCGGGAGAACCAACCTGTAACTATGCGCTTACTATATATATACTATAAGTGGTTTGTACCTTTAACATGCCTTTAAGCAGATAAACTGTTATAACAAGCCAAAAGGAAATGCATATGACTAGGCTATTGGGGCCACGGTGTCTAAAGTTCGAGACATGACTTCACTTTGCTTTACATAGTCTACAAAGCCTCTAAATAAAGAAAAACATCTAATAAGGGTCGAGACAGGCCCCGCCTTAACTAACTATACAACTTTGTTTCATTCAGTGCATAGAAATACTGATAAGTAGTTTTACATTTAACCTTTCATTTCCACATGTTTAGAGATGCTTTCAGATAAACTTTTTATCATTTTAATCTCATTTTGTCAGTATTATCAAGCTATTCAAGTTACTAGTATGATGCAGTTGGGAGTATTACTTAACATCGGAAGCATGTAGGAATGAAGGCTCATCCGTCAATTATGTTGAGACCTTAAGTAGCAATTCTTATGTTACAAAACTATGTGCCACTATAGATTTAAACAGGTCACCCCTTAGACTGAACTTGACAACCTAGTCTTCTTAGACATCAATTTAGTCGATCCATGTAAGCTAATTTTGTAATATTAACGAGGTACAAAAAACGCTTCTAGTTAGTAGTTTGGAATTCGGTTAGATAAAATGGAGTATGTCAATTATCTTTATCTTCCATCGTTTAGTGTCAAATATTATACAACCTTGTATTTAGTTATGTCAATTCAACATTAACTAATTTTATGTTTATTACTTGGTCATTGCATCAGATTATTTATTTAAGTTTCATTTATAGTTTAGTATCTCAAAATTTTCATGTTAACTTATTAGAATGGCAGTACATATCTTACATGCTCAGTACTTTCAAAGTACTAACTGTGTACCTTTTTATGCTATATTGTTCATAATATAGATTCAGACTCTTAGCATTTAGCTTATAGTTAGTATGATCCTACATCATCTCGTCAATAAAGTTTGGTCAGTAGCAGTGGGATGATGATGAATATATAAATCAATAAAGTAGAGTTTGGTGGTTCCTCATTTTTTAGGAGAAGACCTATTATAATTTTCCTTCTCATTCATTCATTTAATAACCTCTAGGTTATTTTTCCTTAACTATTTCCATTTTGTCAATTAGAGCTTTCCTCAGAGACCCCTAGTCATCTACGACCAAATGGCACTGGTAGCTCGGTTTTGTAGTTGTT
>JAPFFP010077294.1:0-23055 GCA_026153255.1 Solanum medicagineum | reverse complement strand
CATACATACTTGGATACCAAGATACACGAATTCGTTCTACTAAATAAAGTTCATTTGTTGTTCTACCTCCTATGCATTTCATTATTTGTGTAACTTACTCCTTTCATTTTGTTGTTGTCTTTTGTGATTGTTTACATGTCATATGTTGCATCTACAGTCCTATAGCTCTAATATTACGACCACCAAAAGAATCATCTCAAAGGTAATTGAAAGATAAAGAAAAAGTATATTGCTTATTGATGGGTGGTATCCCGGGGGGTGGAAGAATCACTTAGCCAGGGTCAATCCTATCACGGGGGTTAGCCCAAGGGGTTAAAGGAAAAGCCTAGCCAGGGCTGATCCCGATATATATTTACCACTAATCAGCTGGTCATTTGTATTACATGCTGTGCACAGATTATACAGTAAAGGTAAAGTAATGAAAAGAACATAAGGTGCATGATCCTATAGTATAACTAAAGGTGGTCTCTTATCCTACACTAGTGCACAGTTACATTTGAGTTGTAGCTTCATATACAATATTTTTTGCCTTACATATTCAGTACATTATCTAGTACTGACGTCCCTTACGGGGGATCTACATTTCATGCTGCAGGTACAAGTGCTAGTAGATCTCCCCAGTAGGAGTATAGGATATCCAATTGCTGTTACCAAGATCCAGGTTGCTTCAGAGCTTTGTGTCGATAGCTTATATTTTTGTATTGTATAGTTAGTCGAGGCAGGGCCTGTCCTGACCCTTATCAGATATTTTTCCTTATCTAGAGGCTTTGTAGACTATGTAAATTAAAGTGTGGTCATGCCTCGTACTTTAAGCACTGTGGCCCCAACGACCTAGCCATATGCATTTCCTTTTTGCTTGTTATCACTGTTTATTTTCTTAAAGGCATGTAAAATGTAGAAATCCTTTATAAGATACATAGAAAGCGCATGGATACAGGTTGGTACTCCCGAGCCTCATCGTAATGGGTGCCACTCGGCCCTAACGGGACTTTGGGCGTGACATAATCAATGGATATAAACTCAATATGACATGTATGATCAATGCTTATATTAACACATGCATGTAAATATTTAACTTCCATAATTTAACATACATATGTGGGAGGAGACCTCAGCTGACATATAAGACCAAGCAAGCTACTACTTGGAATCCCGATGTTTGTGACCCCAACAAAGAAGATGTGGTTGTTACGACCAAAGCCTAGGGCCTAGACATGACATGATGAATGGGGAACCCGAGGGGACCCCAAACAAGTCTCTTCACATATCATTACACATCTTTGGTCGCAAAAACATCAAACAACATTGATAAGAGTAGAAAAAAGGCAAAAAGGGGCTAAGGGAAAGACTTTCATAACATAAGACATCATTAAATCAACAGAGAGTCAAGGCTCATAACATAATTGCATAACTTGTCCAACAACACCTCTACTACATAGATAAGAGCAAGGGCCAAGACAAGCAACCGGGCTCACCCACATAGTCATAAGTATACAATAAAGCAAAAAATAGTCTTAATACATATCATAAGATCAAAGTCATTGTCCCCAAAATTGAGGACTCACTAACTATCTTTGAGTAGAAGTACTAGCCACGAGGAGGAGGATGATCAATCGGTGCTCCGATCCCTATATGGTAACATCATGTAGACATAGAGTATGCATTAATATGTATGAATGTACTAAGTGTGTCGGATGTAATGGAACAAGAGATAGGCTCATGGCAAAATGCAATATCATAAGAAAAAGATAACATATTAGCAATATGACATGAATGAATGATACTTGGAGTAAAACATGCTTCTATATAATATATTACATGTGAAGAAGGTGACCACGTTAGATAACCAAGACCTACTACCTCCTTGGTGAGGAAATTGAGGTATATACCCCCCAATGTGGTAGCATGGGCATACCACCCCCCGAGCTAGGCGATTGAGGTACATACCCCTCAACATGGTAGCACGGGCCTACCACCCTTCGAGCTAGGCGTTTGAGTATATACCCCTTAACATGGTAGCACGGGCCTACCACCCTCCGAGCTAAGTGGTTGAGGTATATAATCCCCTTTACATGGTAGCACGGGCTTACCACAGCCCAAGCTAGGCGATTGGTCAACTCCAAACACTCTAGAGTAAGGTACATTTATATACATTCCTTTCATCATTATAAAGCCATTCAACTCATAAGACATGCACTGAACCTTCAATTCCCCAAGAACACATAACTGGACATTTTATCAAACACTTGGCGGGGTGTGTAATGCTAGTGTAAAATCATGCAATTCAAGAGTGAAATCATGCAAGAAAATCCAATGTAAAACCACCCACCAACACCTGGTAATACCCTCATGCAATATACATCAAAACCATTCATCAAATCAAACAATAGACCATAGATCCATAGCTCAAAACATGCTCAAATAGTCACAAGTTTATGAAACCCCAACATTGTTAATAACGAAGACCTATAAGTAAATCAACTTAGAATCATGATATTTAGGTAAACAAGAAGCTTGGGCACCATGAGTGAATGGACCTAATGGTTGAAAAGCATATACCTTGAATTTGGAGAATTCTTGATGAATATCGGAAATGGAGATGAAGCTTGGATGAATTACTTAAGATCCGAAAGAGATTTGGACACTTGAATTTTGCGAGAAATATTAGTCTAAGGTTTTGAGAGAGTATTGGGGAATGTCTTGTATGATATGAAGGCAAAATATGGCTAAGTATGTGTGTTTTTATGCATTTGAGAGCTTAGGCCCAAGACCCAAAAGCCTTGGACCAAAGTAGAAAAACTGCACAAAAAATTACATTAACATGCGCCCTTGGCGCGTCGCGCTAGCTCTCTGGAAATCACATTTTTGTGATTTTCAAATTTTGCTATGGTTGCTCTTAAATCGGGCTTAGACCCGCCTCTCACTTAATTTTTCCTCTTGAACAGGAATATGAAATTGGATTTTCGATATCACAAAGGTATTTTGAGATATATAGAGATTACGATTCAGGGCACTTCCTAGGCATATGTTCGGGCACTTTTTTGGGTCGTTTCAATATCTCCCCCTTGGAAACATTCGTTTCCGAATGCCAAAGAAACATATATGAGAAGAGTAATCATGAAGAAACCAGCCCCAAAAAGAATGCAACAACACAGTTAAACACCACTTTCAAAAGTCTCAACATAAGTGTTAAAATCACCATGAATTTATTAATAAAACATGAATGCATGCAAATGTCATAGGGGTAAATCATAAGACTTGAAAAAACATAGGGGACTTAGAGTTAGTACCTTAGGATTTACTAAAATGGAACAGATAATGATATCATTTTTGGATGTCCGCTTCGGCCTCCCAAGTAGCACTTTCAACTTGTTGATTCCTCCAAAGGACCTTAACGGAAGCCACATCCTTGTTCCTCAACCTCTTCACTTGTCTATCAAAAATCTGAATCAAAACCTCTTAATAAGTCAAGTTGTCTTGAACAACATCCACAACATCAAGAGGCACAATAACATTAGGGTCTCCCACACATTTCCTCAACATGGATATATGAAAGACCGGATGAACCAAATACATCTCACTAGGCAATTCCAACTAATAAGATACATTGAAAAGCCTCCTCATTACCTTTTAGGGGCCCACATATCTTGGACTCAACTTGCCATTCTTACCAAAACAAAATACACCCTTCATGGGTGACACCTTCAAATAGACCCAATCACCAATTTTGAATTCAAGATCCCTTCTTGTCACATTGACATAGGACCTTTAACGACTTTGGGCCGTATTCAACCTTTCTCTAATCATCCTAACCTTCTCAAGAGCCTTCATAACTAGATCTAGACCCAACAAAGCCACCTCTCCAATCTCAAACCACCCAACTGGTGATTTTTAATGCCTACCATAGAGGGCCTCAAAAGGAGCCATACCGATGCTAGAATGGTAGCTATTTTTATAGAAAAACTCAATCAATGGAAGATGATCATCCCTACTACCCTCAAACTCCAATACTCAAACCCTAAGCATATCCTCAAGTGTTTGGATAGTTCTTTCGGCTTGGCCATCCGTTTGAGGGTGAAAGGCCGTACTAAGTTTAGCTCTTGTACCAAGACCCCTTTGAAAGAATCTCCAAAAATGTGAGGTGAATTGATCACTCCAATCCGATATAATGGACAAAGGAACCCCATGCTGAAACGACCCCAAAAAGTGCCAAAAAATGTGCGTCGGAAGTACCCAAAATTGTAATTTCCATATATCTCAAAATCCATGTGTGATATCAAAAATTCGACTTCTTATTCTTGTTCGGGGGCAAAATTGAGTGGGGAATGGTCTAATCCCGATTTTAGAGTGAACGATTCATAATTTTAATTTTCAAAGTGACCATTTTCCAGTGAGGTGTGCGCGTTTGTGGCGAGAAGCGCCTTTGTGTTATTTTGGTGCCAATTTTCAATTTCGGTCCTACACTTTTGGGTCTCGGGCCTAAATCCTTTCATGCATGAAAGTACCTATACTTGGCCTCATTTAACCATCATATCATCCAAGATATTCCGAAATACTCTCTCAAACACAGAAAAGTTTCATCTCCAAATTCCAAGTCTCAAAACTCATCCAGATCCTAAGGTTCTCATTCAAGCTTCAAGTCTCCATCTCAATCTTCTTCGACGATTCTCCAAAGTCAAGGTATGTGGATTTCTTTCAATGGTTCCTTTGACCCATGATACCCAATCTCTCTTTTACCTAAAATTGCATGATTTAAAGTTAATTTATTCATGGGTCTTATCTATAATGAATTTCACTGCTCACTATGTGGGGGTTTCATGAATTATGGTTGTTTTAGCATGTTTTTAGCTATGAATCTAAGATATATTGTGAGATTTGATGAAAGTCTTTGATGTATATTGCTTGAGGGTGTTCCTAAGTATCTATTTTACATTGAATTTTCTAGCATGATTTCACTCTTGAATTGGGTAGTTTTACACCAGCAATACATACCCGCCAAATGTTTGATAAAATGTCCGGATCAGGATTTTTGAGTTATTGATGTCCAATTGAATGATTAATGAGTCTAGTGGCTTATGGAGATGAAAGGAATATGTATATATGCAAATAAATCATATAAAGCACCTACAGTATTGCAAGTGAAGTGTTGAGCTCTCATGTTTGTTATGTTCTTGGGAATTGTTGATGAATTATAGAGTCCTTATGATAAGGTTTATGCTCTTGCGAGTTGTGAAGCCTACTAGAAGGGTTATGAACTATGTTATATGCCTTACCCTCTGGTGCAAGGCCAATTTCTATATGTAGGGTTTATAAACTATGTTGCACACCTTATCCTCATGTATGAACCAATGCTACTCACTTACTCACATTTACATGAAGGGGTTATGAACTATGTTGTACTCCCTACCCTTGTGTATGATTTGAGGTTATGCGATGTGCTCATATGAAGGGGTCATCAACTATGTGGTACACTTCACCCTGATATGCAATGTAAGGTTTTGTATTATCTCATTCATACATGTAGGGTTTATGACCTATGCTACCTTCAACCCTCTTATGCTATTTATTATCTCATGTACTACCCATTACCTACTAGAAGGGGTTATGACTCATGCTATATCTCTCAGCATGTAGTACGAGGTATTTGGATGATCTCAGCAAGTCACCTTATTATGTTAAACAAGCTATGTAGGTATGGTTATTTTTCAAATATGTTTTACTCCAAGCATTGTTCATGCATGCCATGTTGCTAATATACTATCTCTTGCTATGATTATGCATTTCGATTGTGCTGGCTATCTCTTATTGCATTGCATTCTACATACTTAGTACATTCAAATATACTAATGCATACTCTTTGCTTACGTGATATCACCATGTATGAACCAGAGCCCCATTTGATCATCCTCTTCCATGTGGCTAGTGCAATCTTTCTCTTAAGCTAGTTGGTGAGTTCTCCATTTTGGGGACAATGTTTATACTCTTATGTCATGTATTACAACTCTCTTCCTCTATTGTATATTTAAGCTATGAGGGTGAGCCCGGTTGCTTGTCTTGGCCCCCGCTAAGTTCTATGTTTATATGTGTTGGTGTATAAGGTATGTATTAATGCTATGAGCTTTGACTCTCTTGACTCTATAATGGTTTATGCTATGAAAGATGTCCCTTAGCCCCGTTTATCCCTATTTACTATCTCTTGTTGTTATTTTATTACTTTCGCGACCAAGGGTGTTTAATGATATGCTAAGAGGCTTGCTTGGGGTCCCTTCAGTCCCCTTTGCGCTGTGTCATGTCTAGGCCCTAGGCTTAGTTCATGAGAAACTTGGTATCAGAGCACTAGGTTGTTAGATCCTCGAAATCCAACACACCGCGTTGATTAGAGTCTTATACATAGTTGTATTGTGCACCACAAACCCTTCTTCATGTTCTAAGTCGTGCTATAGAGTTGAAGTAAGTTTTTCTCTCCTAACAATTATTATTTGCCATGCTAGTTGATCATTCCTAACACAAGAGGAAGAAGAGCCCTCGCTCCCGATGAACAATCGGCCTATGGTGAGCTCTAGGATGCCCTTACCTTGCAAGTTCAAGCTATGGCCCATCAAGGTAATCAAGGGGACCAAGCCCCTCATGTTCTTACCCCTAGATTTAGAGATTTAGTGTACGAGACTTCATGAGGATGAAACCAACGGAGTTCTATGGGCCAAAGGTGGATGAGGACCCCACAAGAGTTTATTGAAGAGATTCATAAGGTATTGGCCATCGTGTGTGTTAGATCGGAAGATAAGGTAGAGTTGGTGGCTTACCAACTCAAAGGGGTAGCACAAATATGGTTTACTCAATGGAAAGAGGGGAAGGGAAACAATAATGTGGTTCTATGGGAGGAGTTTAAGGTGGCTTTCCTCAACCGGTTTTTCCCTCTTGAGCTTAGGGAGGCTAAGATAGTGGAGTTTATGAATTTGAAGAAAGGGTCAATAAGTGTGAGGGAGTATGCCCTCAAGTTCAACCAACTCTCTAGTTATGCTCTTCACTTGGTTGCCGACAGAAGGGCTAGAATGTACAAGTTGGGTGTCTCCAATTTGGTGAGTGATCATTATTGGTCCGCTATGTTCATTAATGATATGAATTTGTCCATGACTTATACGGAACAAGTAAGAAGCTTAGAAAGAAGAGGAGCAGAGAGGCTAAGAGGGCTCGGTCTGAGGATGACCGATTCCAGCAAGGTATCAAGTTTCAAGGCCAAGGGTCTTCTAGTGCTCCAAACAAGAGGATTGCTATGGAAGGAAGGATAAACCAAGGCTCCAAGGTGGCGATGGTGGAATGCACTTTCAAAAATGCCCAAAATGTGAAAAGCATCATCATGGTAAATGCTTAAAGAATTCAAGTGCATGTTATGGGTGTGGGAGAGTAGGCCACAAACTTATTGGTTGCACTTACGTCTGGAACAAGGGAAAGGAGGGCCATCCTCAAGGTCAAGGAGGTCATGTGAACCAACAGGCCTAAGGTGGTTATATTGATCAAGGAGGTGCTCCAAGACGTAATCGATTCTATACTCTTTAAAGGAGGCAAGGGGTGGATGAGGCGCCCGATGTTTCTACTGGTATGTTGAAGTTTCCTTTGACCTTGATGTGCATGCATGGGAGGTTTCGGGTGTTTCTATTCCCTTCATTATTCGTTTTGTCGCTATTGGGCTTCACATGTGTTGCAGATGTTATGTGAATGTTTTGGTGTCTATCTAATTAGTGAGTCTGTTGTTGCTAAAAAGGTATAAGGAAATTGTTTCGTGATCACGATGCATTTAGGTATTAACTTATGGTTTTGTTGGGTTAAATATGGTAGATTTTAATGTTATTCTTGGAATGGATGGGTTACATGCATATTGTGTCTCTATCGGTTGTAGAATCCGTAAGGTCAAATCCTAATTCCCTAATAAACTTATCCTTGAATGGGGGCTTGTAAGGTGGATGTGAAGGGGTAAGTCTGTTTCATGTCTTAAGATACAATTAATCTCTAAGGGTTCCATTTACCATCTTGTAAGAGTTAGGGTGTTGAACGTAAGTTATTTCTATTGAGTTGTTTCCGGTGATCAATGAGTTAGTGAATGTCCTTTCCGATATTTTGAATTTGGGATGATGTCTTTTGGTTTTACTTATGCACCGGTTATGTCTATAGGTCTCATGAATAGGGTCTTTAATACCTACCTTGTGATGTTATGGTGGTTCTTGGTAATGATGTATTAGGTCGTTTCCGGAAGTGAGGAAGAGCTTGTGAATCATTTGAGGGTGATGTTGTGAATTTTGAAGGAGGTGAAGTTGGGTGAAGTGAGAAGGGTGGTGTAGTGGTTTTGATGGTTCTGAATCTTTTTTGATTGAAGAGGTCTAGTTAGGCAAGGCCTTGATCCCTGTCTTGATAGAGTTGGAGGTCTTGATATGAGATGGTAAGGTTGAGGCTTTCTCCCAAGGGGGAGATGGTGTCTTTAGATACTAAGGTAAGCTATAGGTGTTGGTGTTGATGATTTGGTTCTCTTGAAGTCCCACCCATGAAGGGTGGGGTCCAGATGGCAAAGATGGAAATTGAGTTTATGGTTTGTGGGTTTTTATAGAGTGTTGAAGAAGCTTGGTAAGATTGCATGCGAATGGGAATTTGCCTATGGGTATGGGCTTGGGTATGGTTTATCTGGTTTTTCATGTTTCCATTTTGAAGGGAATGTGTTAGTGATTCTAATGCTATAGAACTCTTTGAGGTTGTGGGTGTTGTGGAGGATAAGTTGGCTTAGGAGAAGGTCTAGGTGGGAGTATTGGATGAATGGGTGGAAAAGTTGATTAATAAGGATGTAGTGTTCGTCAAGGCTCTTTTGTAGGATCTCAAGTCGGTAGTGTCTCTCGGGGAGCTGGAGCAGGCATGAAAGGTAATATCCGTGCCTCTTTCATTCTATTGAAGCTTTTGATAACATGTCAAGCCCTTTTTATGATTTCAAGTCTTATGCTTCAGCCCCTACATCATTGCATGCATTCACGTTTACGTTGACAAGTTCATAATGATTTGACACTATGTCGAGATTTTAAAAGTGGTGTTTAAGTGCATTATTGCATTCTTGTTGGGGTTGATCTTTTCATGACTACCCTTCTCTTGTATATTTCTTTGACATTCAGGGACGAATGCTCCCAAGGGGGAGATATTGAAAGGACCCCAAAAAGTGACCGAAAATGTGCCTCGGAAGTACCTGGAATCGTAATTTCCATATATCTCAAAATCCGTGTGTGATATCAAAAATCCGACTTCATATTCTTGTTCAGGGGGAAAATTGAGTGGGAAAGGGATCTAACACCTATTTTATAGTGAACGATTCACAATTTCAATTTTCAAAGTGAGCATTTTCCAGTGAGGTGTGTGCATTTGTGGCGCGACGCGCCTCTGTGTTATTTTGGTGCCGGTTTTCAAGTTCGGTCTAAGACTTTTGGGTATTGGCCTAAGCCTCCTCATGTGTGAAAATACCTATATTTAGCCTTATTTCACCCTCATATCATCCAAGACGTTCCCAAATATTCTCCCAAACACTTAGGCAATATTACATCTCTCAAATTCCAAGTCTCAAAACTCACCTGGATCCTAAGGTTCTCATTCAACCTTCAAGTCTCAAAAGGTATATGGGTTTATTTCATGGGTTCCTATCACCCATTATACTTAAGATCTCTTTTACCTAAAATTACATGATTTAAAATTGATTTACTCATACGACTTATCTATTATGAATTTCACTGCTCACTATGTTGGTGTTTCATGAAATTATGGTTGTTTTTGTATGTTTTGAGCTATGAATCTAAGATCTATTATGAGATATTTTGAAGGGCTTTGATGTATATTGCTTGAGGGTGTTGCCAAGTATCTATTGATGGTTTTACATTGAATTTTCTAGCATGATTTCACTCTTGGATTGCATGGTTTTACACTATCACTACAAACTGCCAAGTGTTTGATAAAATGTCTGGAGTAGGGTTCTTGAGTTATTGATGGCCATTTGCATCGTTGATTAGTGTAGTGGCTTATGGAATGAAAGGAATGTGTATATGTGCATTTAAATCATTTAAAGCACCTAGGATATTGCAAGTGAAAGTGTTGGGCTCTCATGTTCGTTGTGTTCTTGGGAATGGTTGATGAGTTATGGAGTCCTTATGCTAAGGTTTATGCTCTTGTGAATTGTGAAGCCTACTAGAAGGGGTTATGAACTATGTTATATGCCTTACCCTCTAGTGCAAGGCCAATTTCTACATGTAGGGGTTATGAACTATGTTGTACACATTACCCTCATGTATGAATCAATGCTACTCACTTACTCATATCTACATGAAGGGGTTATGAACTATGTTGTACTCCCTATACTCGTGTATGATTTAAGGTTATGCAATGAGCTCATATGAAGGGTTATGAACTATGTGATACACCTCACCCTCATAGGCGATGTAAGGTTATGTATTATCTCATGCACACATGTAGGGGTTATGACCTATGCTACCTTCCACCCTCATATGCTATTCATTATCTCATGTACTACCCATTACCTACTGGAAGGGGTTATGAATCATGCTATATTCCTGATACTCTAGTACAAGGTGTTTGGATGATCTCACCATGTCACTTTATTGGGTTAAACAAGCTATATAAGTGTGGTTATTTTTCAAATATGTTTTACTCCAAGCATTATTCATGCATGCCATGTTGCTAATATACCATCTGTTGCTATGATTATGCATTTCGATTGTGTTGCCTTGCTCTTGTTGCATTGCATTCTACATACTTAGTACATTGAAACGTACTAATGTATACTCTATAGCTACATGATATCAACAAGTAGGGATCGGAGACCCACTTGATCTTCCTCCTCTATGTGGCTAGTGGGATCTTTTTCTTAAGCTAGTTAGTGAGTCCTCCTTTCCAGGGAGAATGTTTATGTTCTTATGTCATGTATTACAACTCTTCTTTTATTGTACATTTTGACTATGAGGGTTAGCTTGGTTGCTTGTCTTGGGCCTCGCTAAGTTCTATGTTTAGAGGTGTTGGTGGACAAGATATGCATTGATGCTATGAGCTTTGACTCTCTTGATTCTATGATGTTTTATCCTATGAAAGATGTCCCTTAGCCCCGATTATACCTATTTATTATCTCTTGTTGTTATTGCTTCCGCGACCAAGGATGTGTAATGATGTGCTAAGAGGCTTGCTTAGGGTCCCTTCTGGTCCCCCTAACGGTGTGTCATGTCTAGGCCCTAGGCTTGGGTCGTGACACATGCAACCTTACTAACTCACAAATGTACAATTTAGCATAATATTCAGCCCCATATGTGGTCTTAACCAGTAGAAAGTGAGTCGATTTCATCATACTATCAGCCACAACCCAAATGCAATCAAAACCCTTTCTAGTCTTAGGCAACCCAACCACAAAATCCATATTAATCTCCTCCCACTTCCAAGTAGGAATCTCTATGTCTTGTGCTAGGCTGCTCGGCTTCGACTTGTTGGCAACTATGACAATCGAATACAAATTTGGCAATGTCCCTCTTCATATCTGCCCACCAATACACCTCTCTCAAATCTCCATACATCTTAGTAGAACTGGGATTAATAGAATAGGAAGAACCATGAGCCTCATCAAGAATCGTTTCTCTCAAGCCATCAACACAAGGCACATATAACCTACCTTGGTATCTAAGGGCACATCTCCCCCTTGGGAGAAAATATCCAACTTACCATATTTTACCAATGACTTCAATTCTAACAAAACGGGGTCAAGATTTTTCTTAGCTTTCACCTCCTCAACCAATGAAGATTTAGAGCCATCAATTACCACAATACCCCCATTATATCCATCTCTTCCACCCTAACCCCCAATCTAGCCAACTGATGGACCTCTTTAGCCACCCCTTTGCCACTATCATCAACATGTGCTAGGCTACCCATGGACACCCTACTCAAAGCATCATCCACCACATAGCCTTACCGGGGTGATAACACACTGTCATATCATAGTCCTTAAGACGTTCTAACCACCTTCTTTGTCTCAAGTTGAGATCATTTTGACTAAAGACATATTAGAGACTCTTATAATTGGTAAACACATCAACATGCACCCCATACAAATAATGACACCAAATTTTCAAAGCAAAGACCACGACGACTAATTCAAGATAAGGGGTAGGATAATTACTCTCATGTACTTTGAGTTGTCTAGAAGCATAGGCTATCACCTTAACATTTTGCATCAACACACAACCCAAACAGAACCCTTGAAGCATCACAATACACAACAAACACTTCTAACCATTCCAGTAGTGATAATATAGGAGCAGACACAAGCTTATCTTTCAATGTTTGGAAAATCTACTCACACTCATTGGTACACATAAATTTGGCTTTCTTTTGAGTTAATTTGGTCACAGGAGAAGCAATAGAAGAGAACCCATTCACAAACCTTGGGTAATAACCCGCTAAGCCCAAAAAGTTCCTAATATCCGACGAGGTCAATGGTCTAGACTAATTTCTAATCACATCCATCTTTTTGGGATACATCTTAATACCATCCCTCGACACTACATGATATAGAAAGGCAACCTCTTTCAAAGAAAATTCACACTTTTCTTACTTGGCATACAACTTCTCTTCCCTCAATCTTTGTAGCACTACCCTTAAATGACCCATATGCTCCTCCTCACTATGTGAACAGATAAAAATATCATCAATGAAGACCACGACAAATGAGTCAAAGTACGGTTTAAAGACCCTATTAGTAAGATCCATGATGATAGCCAGTGCATTGGTCAACCAAAGGATATCACGATAAGCTCATAATGCCTATACCTAGTCTGAAAGGCTGTCTTGGGAATATCACACTCCCTTACCTTCACTGATGATACTCAGACCGAAGATCAATCTTAGAGAAGTTACTAGCCCCTTGCAATTGGTTAATCAAATCATCAATCCTTGGAAGAGGATACTTATTCATTATGGTGACCCTATTGAGTTGCCAGTAGTCAATACACATTCTAAGGGACCCATCCTTCTTCTTTACAAACAATACTGGTGCACCCCAAGGTGATTGTCTTAGGCCTAATAAAACCCTTCTCCAACATGTCCCTCAATTGCTCCTTCAACTCTTTTAACTCCATCAGGGCCATACGATAAGGGGGAGTAGAAATGGGTTGAGTATCGGGAAGGAGGTCTATACCAAAATCTATTTACCTTTTGAGAGGAACGCCGGGAAGGTTATTTGGGAAGATATCTAGGAACTCATTTACCACCAGAACAAACTCAATAGGAAGGACCTTGGACTCCACACCCCTAACCCTCACAAGATAATAAAGAAATTCCTTAGAGATCAACTTATGAGGACCACCACATCATGATCCTCCCACTCACGAATGGGTTCATTTGGGAATTGGAATTTGACCCCATGGGTTCTACAATAGGTAGAGACATAGTATACATACAACAAATCCATCCCAAGAATAATGTTAAAATCTAACATATCCAACTCAACAAGGTCACATGGCAACAATTTATGTAAAATGCAAAAGGGGGCAATTTTTGTAGACTCTACTAGCAACAATTGATGCACCAACGGTGATAGACAGCTTATATGGCTCACACAACAATTCGGGTTGAACATGAAACTTTTTAGCAATAAAGGGGGTAACAAAAGAAAGAGTGGCACCCCGATCAATCAATGCATACAAACCAAAATCAAAGACTTTTAAGATACCGGTGATGACATCAGGAACTTCTTCAATCCTTTGCCTCCCTTAGAGTGCGTAGAATCGATTGCACCTTGGGGCACCACCTTGTTGACCACCCCTTCCCAAAGGGACCGCATTAGCACCCTGGCGTTGTGGACGACCATCCTTACCCTTGTTGTGATTACGAGGGCATTCTATCATCTTATGCCCCATTTCTCCACAACCATAACAAGCACCGGTATACCTCAAGCATGGGCCACCAAGACCCTTACCACATTTAAGACACATAGCATTAGGACCCACACCACCATCACCTTGGGCCCTTAGGATGTCATTACCAACCCTTCCTCTAGTAGCATTACAGGACCATTGTCCTTGATGAAATCGGCCACCTTTAGGACTTTGGAACCTACCATCAAAATGGGCACTCTTGGCCTCATTCCCCCTTCTCTTACTCGATTTCCCCCCTTCATTTGTTTGGCATAGGTCATCAAACAGGACAAATCCATGTTACTAGTCGACATAGCAGACCGTATTCCTCACTCACCAAATCAGATACACCTAGCACGAACTTATTCATTCTAGACCTTGGGTTGGCAACCAAGTGGGGAGCATATTTACAGATTTGATTAAATATGAGGGCATACTCCCTCACACTCATAGACCCTTGTTTCAAATTCATAAATTCCACCATCTTGGACTCCGTAAGGTCAAGAGGGAAGAATCGATTAAGAAAAGTTGTCTTGAACTCCTTCCAAAGCACCACATTATTGATTCCCTTCTCCTCCTTCCATTGATTAAACCATATCTATGCTACCCCTTTGAGTTGGTAAGCAACCAACTCTGCTTTCTCTTCCGATCTAACACCATGATAGCAAATACCTTATAGACCTCATTAATGAACTCTTGAGGGTCCTCATCGACCTTAGACCCATAGAATTCCAGTGGGTTCATCCTCATAAAGTCTTTCGCCCTAGATCTTGAGGTAGGAGCATGAGGGGCTCGGGCCCCATGGTTGGCTTGGTTAGCCAACACTTGTGCTAGCAAAGTGAGAGCATCCCGAAGCTCACCATGAGCCGGTTGTTCCTAGGGAGTGTAGGACCTTCTTCCTCTTATGTTAGGCGTGATCTAGAACAACAAAGAACAATCATTAGGCGGGAAGAACCTTTAACTCTATAGCACGACTTAGAACATGAAAAAGGAAACATTTCCTAAAACATCTCGCAGCCTCTTACTCATGGTCATGGTGCACAACACAACCATGAATAAGACTTTAATTGATGCAGTGTATTGGATGCCGAGGACCATTAATAACCTAGTGCTCTGATACCAAGTTTGTCATGACCCAAGCCTAGGGCCTAGACGTGACACCACGAATGGAGAACACGAGGGGACCCCAAACAAGCCTCTTCATATATCATTACACATCCTTGGTCATGGAAGCATTAAACAACCTTGATAAGAGTAGAAATAAGGGTGAAAAGGGGCGAAGGTGAAACGACCCCAAAAAGTGCCCGAAAATGTGCCTCGGAATGCCACAAATTTTAAATTCCATATATGTCAAAATCCATTTGCTATTTCAAAAATCCAACCTCATATTCTTGTTCAAGGGGTCAAAATTAGGTGAAAAAAAGGTATAACCCCGATTTAAGAGCGAAATATTAGTAATTATGAAATTCCAAGTTCAATTTTTCAGTGGGGTTTTTGCATCGCCTCTGCGGCACCTCCCTGTTCATTTTGGGGACTATTTTTTTTTGTTTGGTCCAAGAGTTCTAAGTCTTTGGCCTAAGTATTCCCAAACGTGTTTTTTCCCATACTTAGCCTTATTTCACCTTCATGTCATCCTAAACATTCCCCAATACTCACTCAAACACTTAGTCATATTTTCACTCTCCAAACTCAAGTCCCAAACCCTCATCCCAAGCTAAGATTCTCCTTCACGGTTCTTCTTCAAGCTTTAAGTCTCCATCTCCAATCTTTACCAAGTTCATCTCTAAGCGAAGGTATGCGGGTTTCTTTCACCCAAGATACCCAAGTCTCCTTTTACTCAAATTGCATCACATAAAGTTGGTTTACAAATGAGTCTTGATTATTATGAAATTCATTGTACACTATGTTAAAGCTATGTAAAGTTGTGACTGTTTTGCTATGTTTTGAGCTATAAATCTTTGATCTATTGTAAGATTTGATGAGGGGTTTTGATGTATATTGCTTGAGGATGTTGCAAGGTGTTGATAGATGGTTTTACAATGGATTTTCTTTCATGATTTCATCTCCATATTTCATGGTTTTATAGTAGCATGACGCACCCTCTAAGTGTTTGATAAAATATCCGGATGTTGTTTCTTGAGGAGTTGAAGGTCCAAAGCATGAGATATGTTATGAATGACTATATGATGATGAAATAAGCTTATGTATATGATTTAATCTATATAAAATATTGCATTAGACCACCCAATCCCGGGGGGGGGGATATAAGAGCTCAGGTAACCAAGGTGGGGTTTTTCTACTCCTCAACCATGTGAGGGATTTGTACTTCGCCACTATTGCGATAAGGTGCGATTATCATCAACCATGTGAGAGGTTTGTACCACATAAATCACTAAGGGGTTCGAACCATAAATAGCTACCTTGATCTCTTCTACACATATGATATCCTATATAAGCATGATTTACTTAAGCATTGTTCATACATGCGATATTGTTATATTATGCCTATTGCTTAATATTATGAATTTTTATTATGATGCCTATCTATTGTTGTATTTCACCCTACATACTTAGTATATTAAAATGTACTAACACATACTCTTGCCTACATGATATCAGTATGTAGGAACCGAAGCCCAATTTGATCATCCTCCTCTACGTGGCTAGTTAGGTGCTACTCAAGCTAGTTGGTGAGTCCTCCACTTCGGGGACCTTAGTCTAATTGAGACGCTCTTCTTGAGTATTTTTGATCTTTAATGTTTTTATATGCTTTCGTGATCAATGATGTGTAATAACAAGTTAAGAGGCTTGTTTGGGGTTCTGTCGAGTTTTGCATTCGTCGTGTCACATCTAGGCCCTAGGCTTGGGTCATGAAAAACTTGGTATCAGAGCACCAGGTTGATAGATCCTCAAAGTCCAACCCACCACGTGATTAGAGTCCTATTTATGCGTGTGACGCTCACCATGACTATGAGGAGGAGTCTATGAGATGTTTTAGGAAATGTTTCTCTTCTTCATATTCTACATTGTGCTATAGAGTTTTCATGAGCTTTTTCCCCCTAACGATTGTTTTTTTAATGCTAGATCATGCCAAACACTAGAGGAAGAAGGGCCCAAACCCCCGAGAAGCAACCTACCAATGGTGAGCTCCGGGATGCTCTCACTATGCTTACCCAAGTGGTGGCCAACCAGGTCAACCAAGGGGCCCAAGCCTCTCAGGTTACTACCCCGGGAGCTAGGGTAAGAGATTTCATAAGGATGAAGCCTCCAGTGTCCTATGGGTCAAAGGTGGATGAAGATCCATAAGAGTTCATTGATGAGGTCTACAAAATATTAAATATCATAGGTATTGGGCCAAATAAGAAGGCAGAGTTGGCGGCGTACCAACTCAAATGGGTAGATCAAATATGGTATCATCAATGGAAGGGTGAGAAGGGGATTGGCAATGTGGTTATTTGGAAGGAGTTCAAATAAGCCTTCCTTGGTCAGTTTTTCCCTCTTGATCTTTGGGAAGCAAAGTTGGTAGAGTTTATGAACTTGAAAGAAGGTGCTATGAGTGTGAGAGAGTATGCCCTCCCTTTTAATCAACTTCCAAAGTATGCTCCTCATATGGTGGCCGATCCTAGATCTATGATGAATAAGTTCATGATGGGGTCTCTGACTTGGTAAGTGAAGAATGCCTGTCCGCCATGCTAATTAGTTACATGGACTTGTCTCAATTTATGACCTATGCCGAGCAAATGAAGGAGGAGAAATTAAGAAAGAGAAGGGGGCATGAGGCTAAGAGGGCTCGATTTGAGGGTAAATTCCAAAAGGGTGCTAAATTTCATCAAGGCTAAGGGCCTTCTCATGCTACAAATAAGGGGTTCGCTAATGATTTCGCTAGGCCTCAAGGTGTTGGTGGGGTGGCTCTCATTAATGTGTGCCCTAAATGTGGAAGGAGCCATGAAAGCCCATGTTTGAAGGGCTCTAATGCATGCTATGAATGTGGGAAGCTTGGTCATAAAAAGATAGATTGTCCAAGAAACCGTGACAATGGATGAGGTGCAAATGTGGTCCCATTGGGTAGAGGTGGTCCTCAAAGTGGTGCCCTAAGGCACAAGCGGTTTTTGCACTACATGGGAAGCAAGGGATTGGTGAGGTTTCCGATGTTGTAACTGGTATGTTGAAATTCTTTGACTTTGATGTATATGCTTTGATTGATCTAGGTGCCACTCTTTCCTTTGGTACCCCTTTTGTTGATAAAATGTTCTATGTTGTCCCCGAGTTGTTGCATGATTCATATGAAGTATCTATTCCTATTGGTGCTCTGTTATAGCTAGGAAAGTTTATAAGAGTTGTCCTATTTGCATTTTGCATAAGTTGTTGCCTTTGTAATCTTGTTTAATTTCTGTATATCTCAAAATCCATTTTTTATTTCGAAAATTTGACTTCATATTCTTGTTCTGGTGGTCCAAATTAGGGGAGAAGGGTCTAAGCCCAATTTAAGAGCAAAAGATTTAGAAATGACAAAATTTCAAGAATGCAATTTCCAAAGAGGAATCCGCGTCGCCATTTTGTGTTAAAAAGGTGCATGTTTTTTTAGTTCGTCCAAAATATTCTAAGTGTTGGGCCCAAGTGTTCCCAAATGTGTTTTATCTATACTTAGCCAAATTTCACCCTTATATCATCCTAAACATTTTCCAATACTCCCCAAAACACTTAGCCATATTTTTACTCAAAAAATTCAAGTCTCAAAACCCTCATCCGGAACTAAGGATTTTCTTCAAGCTTCAAGCCTCCATTTTCAATCTTCACCAAGAGCTTCTCCAAAACTAAGGTATGTGGGTTTCATCCATTGGGTCCTTTCAACCATGGTGCCCAATCCTTTGTTCTACTTAAATTGAATGATTTAAAGTTGATTTTACATGTGGGTCTTGTATATTAAGGAATTTACTGCACAGTGACTCAAGTTCATGAAAGTATGGTTCTTTTAGCAATTTCTAAGCACTAAATCTTCGATTTGATGAGGGGTTTTGATGTGAATGTCTTGGGGGTGTTGCAAGGTATTGATTGATTGTTTTACAAAAGATTTTCTTGCATAATTTCATCTCTAAATTGCATGGTCTTTTACCCCTATTATACCCCCCAAGTGTTTGCTAAAATGTTTGTCTTGGGTTTCTTATGAAATTGAAGGTCGAAAGCATGAGATATGATATGATTGATGTTATGATGATGAAATGAGCTTATGTACATGATAAATTCTATATAAAGTGTTGCATTAGACCATGCTCAATTCGGGGGGTCTAAGAACCCGGATAACCGAGATAGGGGTTTGTACCCATTAATCAAGGGAAGGGTTAGTACTTCTCCACCTAGTGATGGGGCGACATCATCACTCACCGAGTTGGGGATTTGAACTCATTAAGCAAGTGAAGGGTTAGTACTTGACCGCCTAGGTGATGGGGCGGCATTATCACCAACCGTGTTGGGGGTTTGTACTCATCAACCGAGTGAAGGGTTAGTACTTCACCACCTAAGTAATGGGGTGGGATCATCACTAACCTACCAAGGGGTTTGTACTTTGGAAATCTAATTTAGTCCGTTCTACACAAATGGTATCCTATATGTGTAACACCCCAAATTTTACATGTACTAATGCTATGTAAATGAATAATGATTTGGTTTGGTTAAATTAGCTCCAATTTTTTTATAGTTCTTGAATCTTGTGTTAATGGGCGATATGTGCGTCTAACACTTAAGAAGGTCAACTGTATATGTGTTTTGTGTTAAATTGAGGTGGTCACTACCCTAAACAAAGTAAAATAATTAAGATGCTTGTATGACTTAATAATCTAGTAGGTGAGTCTCCTACTTGCTTAGCTTAAATTTGCTAGCTAAATGGAGACGAGACCCGACATCGAATTTGTCCAAGTTCGATTATGAATAAAGTTTGTATTAAGGGTGTAACCTTATCCCAAGTTTTAGCAACATAGATAGCCTATATGTTCAGACAAGGAGGATATTAAAAGGGGCCCAAAGACATCACAATGTCTTTGCTAAATTAGGCCCAAAAATAATTAAGAAGAAAGCTGGAAAATTGACAGCAAAAGGTCCATTAAGTTAGATATCTATTTAGGCCCAATTATGAGGAACACGCTGCTGCATCACAAAGGTATTGATAGGTGGCAATATATAGTCAATATTGAAAGAGAAAGCTGGCCAAGAAAGTCCTTAAAAACGGATCAAATGCAGCCCCTAAAGTCATTGCACTTGAAATAATATTTCAGCTTTCCAAAAAGACTCGTCTTCTATCTATCTATTTCACTTTACCAAGCTGAAAATACAATCCTCTAAGGTTCTTAAAGTAATCCTTAATCTTGAAGGCAAAGGTAAGTGATTATAATTGTGTATTTAGTATGGTTTCTTCATGAAAAACAAGAAGTATATACTATTATGTTATGCTGGAAATTCTGGACAGCATGTGTCCAAAGTATTGTTGTGAATGTTTCTTGTTGTTCAAGAGGCTTTTCTCTTAATTAGTTAGATAAATTATGAAGTACGACTTATGTTTTAACAATGTAAATGTTGTTAGTCATGTGATCAAGCTGCTGCACCACTTTTATAGTCCACAAAGATGAGTTATTTTACGACGTCGTAATTTTACTCTTAAAAGAAACTTGGGACCTGAAAATTGTAATATGTTGTTCCACGACCTTAACCTGCTTT
The DNA here is from genome assembly GCA_026153255.1 of Solanum medicagineum. Lineage (NCBI taxonomy): Eukaryota > Viridiplantae > Streptophyta > Magnoliopsida > Solanales > Solanaceae > Solanum > Solanum medicagineum. The sequence goes on along the minus strand of JAPFFP010077294.1, from coordinate 2,413 downwards.
GGAACTATTTTTGGACTATTTTAAGATTGGTTTAATGTGTTGAAAACCTTGGAAAAAAATTATTTAAAGTTAAAACAGATTCGGGATTGTTGACGTCGAAGTGTGGAGAAAGGATGTAACATTGTGCTGCTTGTTTGTATGTTGTGATTTGTTATGTGTTGTGTCTTTTGGGCTATTGTAAGACTTTTAAGGGTCTGAAATAAGATGTACATGACATGTACATGAGAGGGGTTGCTAGAAAATACAATTATAAGTGAAAATGGTGAAGAAATGTCTTCGCGTCGTTAAATAAATGTTTGCTGCCCGGATGTTAGTTTTTATGGTATTGGGCTACCAAGAAGTGTTTTGTAGCTGCTAATACTAGTCTTATTGCCTAATATACTGTAGATAAATATTTTAGGGAACACCAGCCACTCCAAGGTAGTAACAAGGTCATACAACGAGGTATGTAAGGCTACTTGATTTCGTATCATTTGGCATGAAACATAGAGTCCTCCTTGGTAGATAAAGGTAGTTGCCAACTCCGACTCAACTATTAACCGTGTCTCCATTTTTTTCACATGTTCATATGCTCCTGTACATAATCACTTTCAAATTAGCATATACACGTGAATACCAAGTTACATGGATTCTTGTTGCTAAATAAAGTTCATGAGTTGTTTCACCTCATGCGCATTTCATTATGTATGTAACATGCTCTCTTCATTGTCGTATTATCTTGTATGATTATGTATATACGTCATATGTTGTATATACAGCCCTAAAGCTCCAATATTTTGATCACCAAAAAAATCATCTCCAAAGTAATAGAAAGATAAAGTATATAGTTTTTGGTGGGTGGTAGCCGGAGGGGTGGAAGCATCACCTAGCCAGGGACGATACTATCACGGGTGGTAGCTCGAGGGGTTAAGGAAGAACCTAGCCAGGGATGATCCCGATACGGTATACCACTGATCAGCTGGTCATTTACAGTACATGATGTGCACAGATTATACAGTAAAGGTAAAGTAATATAAAGAATATAACGTATACGACCCCAAAGTATAACCAAAGGTGATCTCTTATCTTATACCAGTGCATAGTTTCATTTGAGATGTTACTTTATATACAGTATTTCCTGCCTTACATATTCAGTACATTATCTTGTACTGAGTTCCTTACGGGGGACCTGCATTTCATGCTGCAGGTACAGGTGCTAGAAGATTTCCTCAATAGGAGTGCAAGATATCCAACTGCTGTTATTAAGCTCCAGGTTGTTTCAGAGGTTTGTGTGTGTCTAGATTTTATATGTTCTATTGTATAGTTAATTGAGGCGGGGCCTGTCCCTACCATTATCAGATACTTTCTCTTATATAAAGGCTTTGTAGACTATGTAAACTAAAGTATGGTCAAGTCTCGTACCTTAGACACCATGGCCCCAACGACCTATCCATACTCATTTTCGTTTGGCTTGTTATTACCATTTACTTTCTTAAAGGCACAACGAAGAGAGAAATTCCTTATAATTTGTCTAAAAAGTACATAGATATAGGTTGGTTCTCCCGAGCCTCATCGGCAATGGGTGCCGGTCCGCCCTAACAGGATTTGGGGCGTGACAATATGAGCATGAGTTATTTAAGCATGTTTTACTCTACCATTGATCATACATGCCATATTGCTATATTGTTCCTATTGCCTATTGTTGTGCATTTTGGTTATGATGCCTATTTCTTGTTGCATTACATACTACATACTTAGTTCATTCAAATGTACTAATGCATACTCTTACCTACATGATATCGCCATGTAGGAATCTGAGCCTAAGTTGATCATCCTCCTCCACGTGGCTAGTCAGTGCTACTCAAGCTAGTTGGTGAGTCCTCTATTTTGGGGACCTTGGTCTATGCTTTCTTTTGCTTTGTATTGGACACTCTGCTTTATATTCTATTTTGACAATGAGGGTGAGCCTGGTTATTTTGTCTTGGGACCCGCTCTTATCTATGTATTTAGAGGTGCTTGTTGGACAACTTATATATCTATGCTATGAGCTTTGACTCTTTGTCTCTTGATGATGATGTTTTGCAAACTATCCCTTAGCCCCTTTTCCCCTTATTCTTCTTTATGTCTTTTTACATATTTCCGCATCCAATGATGTGTAATGACAAGTTAAGAGGCTTGATTGGGGTTCTTTCGGGTTCCTCATTCGCTGTGTCATGTCTTGGCCCTAGGCTTGGGTAATGACATTATTAGGCCTAACCAATCACCTTGGGGTGCCTCGGTGTTGTTCGTAAAGAAGAAGGATGGGTCACTTAGAATGTGCATTGTCTACTGGCAACTCAATAGGGTCACTATAAAGAACAGGTATCCTCTTCCAAGGATTGATGATTTGTTTGACCAATTGCAAGGGGCTAGCTTCTTCTCTAAGATTGATCTT
>JAPFFP010077278.1:0-23057 GCA_026153255.1 Solanum medicagineum | reverse complement strand
TTACTCACTTAAAAATTATATTCTATATATCAATTAAAATGTAGATAATTTTAAAATTTAATAATAATTTTTTACTTCAACAAACTTAATTGAAAATTTTATTTTTAAGCTAAATAAAATGAAAATTTTATTTACAGTTAAATAAGATGGATATTTTGTTTTTAAGTTAAATAAAATGAAAGTTTAATTTTAAAAACATGCCATAATCATGAAAATATATACACAAAATTATTTACATTAAATAAGATGAAAATTTTATTGTGAGAATAAATAGCTAAAGCACGTAAAGAAAATATTTTTTAAAAAACAACTAAATAAGGTGGAGAGTATTTTTGTAAACAAACAACTTCTTGAAAATTATGAAATGAATAGTACTTTGAATATGACAAACCAAACAAACAATAAAAATTACTCTCATCATAACTTATCCCATCATAATTTTCATCCAAACCAAAGGACCCCTAAGATCTTTATATGTATTGTGGTTATGCTTAATTTTGGGTAAAATTTTGGGTTTGAAATGTTCAGAGTTATTTGTGGCAACAATAGTTTTTGTTTAACTCATATTTTATCATGCAAATCTGAACATGAACGGATAAAAGCTTTTAATTTTTGCCATTACAACATTATGTATATAAAATATATACTAACTTGTTTTTACTTTTAAGCTCATTTTGTTTATCGTTTTAGGAAGAGAATTTAAAGTTTTATTTTGAATGATTCCTCGATTTTGACTTCTTCTTCTTCTTCTTTTTTTTTTTTTTTGAAGTTTCACTCTCTGGGTAAAAGAAACATAACAATGTACTCTCATTACACATTGCCACATATTTGTAATCTCATTACACATATTTAACTAAATTTAATTGTTTCTTTAGACAAATTCTTATATTTTGTATTGAAAATTAAGTTATTTGGTAGGCTAATTATTTATCAAATTCATCTTGTACTTTATTTTATTGAATTTGTAATTACTCATTGTAATTTTAATATTGCCTTATTGTTTTAATAAATTTATATAAAATTGGAACACATGTGCAACACACGTGCCGAAAAACTAGTATGGTAAATGAACTAAAAGATGTCAGTAATGTGTTGACTGAAGAGCAACAACTCCAAGTTGTGATCCGCTCTCTACCCCAAAACTGGAAAAATATGAAAATGCATTTGACCCATAATGTTAGCACTAAAACTATGGAAGATGCTAAGAGTAATTTAGAACTCGAGGAAGAACACCTTGGAATTGATAATGCTGTCACAAATGCGTTTCGATTCAAAGTCTGGACGGGGCAAGAAATGCAAATATGATAAATATTTTCAGAAGAAAGGGAAAGGAAAAGTCTCAAATAAGCCTAAGACTGATCAACAAGGAGAGAAAAATACATATTCACCAAAGAAAAAAAGAAAAAGATGAATATGGCTAAGGTTAAATGCTATAATTGTGAGAACAAAGGACATTTTGCTCGTGATTGTCCTGAGCCTAAAAAAGTATATGACCTTATTAATACTTTACATAGTGATGTAAATGTTTCTTGTTCTGCTTTTTTAACTGAATCACTTCCTCTGTGGATTATAAACTTAGGAGCTTCCAACCATATAACGGCGGAAAGAGATGCTTTCAGGGATTATCGACGAATTTCAAGATGATCCAAAATGGGTGTATGAAGGAAATAATTCCAAAGAATAGGTTAAAGGGATTGGTACCTGTAAACTTGAAATGCGAACTTTGTTTCTACATGATGTACTTATTTTCTCGTCAATTCGTCAAAATCTGGACTCAGTCAGAATGTTGATTAAGTTAGGAATTAATTTTTACTTTCATGAACATGGTATGGATATATATTTAGCCAAGACAAAGTATGGAACTGGTTATTTTTATGATCGATTTTTTGTACTGGATATTTATCAAAGTCCCAATAATGATAATATCAGTTTTTTATTATTTACATCTTCTAATTATGAGAACGATGTAAATACATGACATACGAGGCTTAACCATATTGGTCAACAAAGAATGAACATCTTATCCAAAGAAGGTTTGCTTGGCATAATTGTAACACCCGGTAAAATTACCAAAATACCTCTAGAACGGAGATGCACACGTAACGCGTCTTCCCATGCTCCATTTGTGAATTCGAGACCGGATATGCAATCAGCATGAGAAATTAAGTAGGAAAATAGCCTCGACCCGATTTTAGAGCAATCGGGTCAAAAAATAATTTTTCGTAATAAATTACGAATCAGTGAGGGTGTGCGGCAAGTCCGCGACGTGGACCCATAGTAGACCAACACTTAGTTTTTGTTCCAAACATTTTCTACGGGATTTCGGAGGATTTTCAACGAAAAATATCGAAAAAATACGCGGTCCACATCAGGGACCCCACGTCCCGAAAACTGACTTTTTGTAAATTTCACGAGGGGAATCCTAGACCTTTCCAAACCCCTCCTAGACTTAATATATGACTAAAATAGGTCGTTTTAAGCATAAAAAGGGTATATAACCCATTCTTAAGTCATTCTAAGTATCTGAAAAAGACCTAGGGTTAAAAGAGAAGAGAGAAGAGCGAGGACTTGAAGATTTCAAGATGGATTCGTGCCAAATTGATCGTATACATTCGTTCCAGGTATGTAAGGCTAACAAAAACTTGGGATTGTTCTCCTATGTGTCCCATAGATGGTCTTAGATGAGAGTTGAAGGTTCTTGAGTCTACATGCATGATTCTTGATTATTTTCTTGAGAAACCATATTTACTACATGTATTTTCATATGTTGATGATCATTATAGACTTGTTTTCTTGGATTGAACGTTTTTATATGAATTATTACATAAACCCTACTTATTATTTTCTGAAAGATTGCATGAAAGAAGATAGAGATTGAGTCTAGAGCCTTGAGTGAGAATGTTGATTGTGATTATGATTGTGAGGTGAGAATGATGATGAGTTGATAGAACTTGATAGTCCTTCGAGTCTCCATAAATGAACTCTAACGATTTGTTTATTCGATTGTTCCCTAATGATTATTCAAATGCTTGAGATGTTGATTGATGAGATGGTTGAAGTCTCTATGAGACTGATTGAATAATGAGAGCCTTTATAAGGCTAAGTGAGATGAGTCAATTGAGATGTATTGACTGGATGGATTATTTTATGAGCATTGAGTCATGGAGGAGTATCGAGCACCGAAAGAGTAAGAGTTAGTCCAACTCACACTCACCAAACTATGTAGCCAAGCGTAGGTAAGCATTAGAACCATTACATCTCATTGTGGTTCCCTCTGGATAGAGACCCTAAAACAATAGAGGACTTAACGAATTGTTAGGGTCCCTAGTGGATTCGATTCGTCCCCTACCTGGAAAGTATGGAATAGTTGTGGCAACAATGATGACTTGTTGCGCGTTCACTAGCTCATAAGTGATTGTTGTCGGATAAGAGAAACTCCCAGAAAGTTCCTAACTGCATACTCTGAGTCAAGATGAGATGAGATGAATTGAGTTGAGTTCCTTTGAGATGACTCCCTCTTAGATGGGCCTGATTTGATTGATGAGTTGATTAGTTGATGGGTCACTTGTCTACTCCTTATTCTTTCTTTAGATAGACATTTGACATGTTGATTGATTTCTATAATGAGTTGATATTGTTTCTATATTATTCTACCTGTTTCGGTTTCACTCAACTATTTTACATACTAGTACATTCCACGTACTGTCATCCCCCTTTGGGACTGCATCATTTCATGATGTAGATACAAGATCTGGAGATCATCAATAGGCGTATGTTGAGGATTTAAGATGTTAAGATGATTGGTGAGCCTCCTCTACTTCGGAAAATTTATTATATTTATTTCATCTTACTTTAGAGTTCGATTGATTAGCTTTATTTTGATTAAGGTATCCATGGGTCTGTTATTGGCACCACTTGATAGTGATAGAGGCTTCATAGACTAGTGTCAAATGTTGATGTTAAGACTTGTTGAGCTAGTTTCTTTCTTCTAGACTTCTTATATATAATATTATTTTTGAGAATAGATGATGATATGCCCATTTACTTCCTTATGTCTTTCGCTAATTAGTAGAATGTATGAATGAATGAATGTGATGAGGCCGAGTGGTTTGCTTGGGGACTAGCAATAGCCTCTGAATATCGGTTATGTCTAGGGTACCCTCCCGGGGTGTGACAATAATAGATAAAGTAGAATTATCTACATGTGAATCTTGCCTAACTAAAAAAACTGCTAGAAAACCATTTGAAAAAGACACAAGAGTTGATACTCCATTGCAATTAATTCATTCTGTCATTTGTGGTCCAACGAATGTAAGGACAAGATATTGTGCTATTTATTCCATCACTTTTATTGATGATTTTACCCGATTTAGTTATGTATAGGATGTATTATTAAACCTAAATGGGGATTATCTGCTAAAAACTACGGTAGAGCTGATAGTTGATTTCTCACAAATCTGAAGCTTTGAGTTGCTTCATTAAGTTTATGAATTTAGTTGAGAGCAATTTGACAGAAAAATTAATGCACTAAGAACCAATCGAGGAAGGGAGTATTTGTCTGATAAGTTCAAACAACAATGTGATGAAACTGAAATTCAAAGGCAATTAACTACTTCTTATACTCGACAACAAAATGGTATTGCAAAACGACAAAATAGAACCTTGTTAGAAATGGTTAGGTCAATGATGACACAAGCAAAATTGTTAATCGCCTATTAAAGTGATGCTTTGATCACTGCTACATTTGTACTTAATCGTGTCCCTTCAAAATCAGTTACAACTATGTCATATGAATTATAGGCTAAACATAAGCCTGGCTTAAGCATTTTAAAGTCTTGGGGTTATGCTATTTTTATTTATAATCCTTCTTCTCAATATGAAAAATTAGGTCAAATAGGAAGAAAATGTATCTTCATAAGATACTCTGAACAATCTAAGGGTTATGTGTTTATAGGTGAACAAAATAGTGGCACTATAACTGAAATTGAATCATGTGATTTCACATTCATAGAGAATGATTTTCCTAAGCACGGAGAGATAGGTCATGACTTATCTCTTTATGAAACTACACACCTGACTATTTCCGCTGCCGAAGATCAAATGGATTTAAGTGGGAGTCAACTTAATGATAATGAATTAGTTCCTATTTCCACTTATACACCACATGCATCAAATTCTAATGATGTTGCTGGTTCGAGTGGAAGTAACTTACCAATTGATAAATCAATTTGTCAATCTCAACCTCGGCGAACAAGTCGTCCAGAAATTTCTCATCATTGATTTGAGATCGAAGGGGAAACATTTTTAGTTACTCCATATGATGAAGAGCCAAGAAATATAAATGGGGCTCTTACATGACTAGCTAAAGAAAAATGGCTAAAAGTAATAGAGGAGAAAATGAGATTAATAAAATCTAACCAAGTATGAAAATTGGTTGATCTACCTATAGGCCAAAAAGCTATTAGAAATAAATGGATTCTGAAAATCAACCGTAAAACAGATGGTAGCATTAAAAGATTCAAAGTTCTTCTAGTAGCTAAGGGGTACATACAACAAGAAGGAATTGATTATGAAGAAACTTCTTCACCTATTGTACGCTTTACATAAATAAGATTAATTTTGTCTATAGTGACTTTGTTGAATTTTGAATTACATCAAATGGATGTGAAAACTGCATTTCTTAATGGAGAACTAGAAGAAGAAATCTACATGGAATAACCTGTAGATTTCATTAAAAAAGACGAAGAAAATAAAGTATGTTAACTTCAAAGGTCGATTTATGGCCTTAAACAATCTTCTAAACAATGGTAATTATGTTTTAATGATACAATCATATCATATGGATTTATATGATTCATGAAGATCATTGTGTATATATCAAAAGATTTCAATATAAGTTTGCGATCTTATCACATTAATAGTTGCAAGTGACATTAATCTTGTAAAAAAAAATAAAAGAGTAGCTATCGTATACTTTTGAGATAAAAAATATGGGTTAAGAAGCATCATATATTCTTAGAGTTAAGATTTCAAGAGATCGTTCAAAGAGATTATTATCTCTTTCACAAGAACCTTACATTAAGAGAGTTCTTGAATGCTTTAATATGCAAGATTGCAAACCCATGAACACTCCAATTTCTAAAAGTGAAGCTTTGAGCTGAATGATGTGTCCTAAGACTCTACATGAAAAGGAACAAATGAGAAAAGTTCCTTATGCTAATGCAATTGGGGAAGCCTCGTGTATGCTATGATGTGTACTATGGCAAGTATTTGTTATATTGTTGAATTATTTAGAAGATATCAATCAGATCCAGGACAACAACATTAGAAAGCAGTTAAAGGGATATTGAGATATCTTAAAGGCATAATCGACTATTCCTTATAACATCAAGGAAAGGATCTGCAACTCAAAGGCTACACGGATGCTGATTGGGGAGGAGATTTAGATTAGAGAAAATCCACCTTTATATATGCTTTATTGCTTAATAATGGCATCATATCATGGAGTAGCAAGAAGCAGTCATGCATAGCCTTGTCCACTATGGAAGCAGGATTCGTTGTGCTTTCATTTGTTATTCAAGAAGCTGTTTGGCTTAAGCATTTTCTGGTTCACTTGGGTGTATATAACAATGTTGTTAAGCCTATCACAATCAATTTTGATAGTCAGGCTGCTAATAGCCTACTCGAAAGATCCAAAGTACCATAGGAAGATGAAGCATATTTACATAATTATAATTTTGTAAGAGACATGATAGCACAAAAGAAAATGAACATAAGATACATATTTATACATCAAATGATAGCGGATCACTTAACAGAACCAATAGCATGTGGTGCTTATGAAAGACATGTGAAGTCTTGAGTTTACATAGATGGTGATGTATTTATATTTTTATTTTTTCAAGAAATGTTCATGTACATTCACATTATTGAAGTTAATGTTAATTTAATGCCTAGTCTTTTATTCTTGTTGGTTCATATACAAATATTATTTTTTATATAGTGTATATAAAATTCTAAGGATAAAAAGTATGTCGAACAGACAAAAAGATTGGCCTATTCACACAAGCAATCACTTCATTTTGCCTAAGTGACAAGTAAATATGAGACAGTTATAAACTAATTATTGTCAGAAGTGATGATAATAGAGAGCTAAAAGTTTATAATAAAAAATGTCATATGTGAGTTTGTACTTAATTATGTGTGATTAAAGTGAGTTTGTTTTTAATGCCAGATATGAGTTATGAAGAATAAATAATGGTAGATTTGTGAACTCAAAGTTAGACATGAGTTGTCTTTCTTATTATCTGCACAATATTTAATTATTATAAGACATATGCTCCATGAGAAAGGAGTCGGTACTGTGATATGTTTTATACCATGTATGCATATAGTGACCTATTAGAGCGATACAAGTTTAGTCTCTACTTGCTATCATGTGAAGCCCTGAAACTTATAAGTAATTTTTACACTGTACCCTCATGAATTTAATTAGTTTCTTGAGATTCAATTTAGTGTTTGCTATCTTAGTATGTTGCTAAGAGATAATGCTTGATTAGGTCTGGCGGGACATTTCTAGAAGAGCCTATCAAGTTGAGATTAAGAGATTCATGAGATAATGAAGATCATTAAGTATTATCACATTACTTGTGTTCATTGACCGGTCATTTATATTTGTCTTTGAGACATGAACATAATGAATTCAAATTTAAGAAAAGAGATAATGAGAAAAATAAATGTGATAAATGATCTAGGATATTGCATACTAAAATCTGCTCTAAGTTTCATCAAACGTGACGCTATATATTCCTAACAGATGTGTAGCAATGAACTTTTGAAGTATGCACTGGTCACACGTTCTAATCGTCAAGTATGAAAGTTACAAAATAGGAATGAGAATTGACCCACTAGGGCTGAGTGGGAGATGAAGGAATTATATTAAACTTGGGTCACCCACGTCGGTCAACCAAATTAATTTAAATAATAAATAAATATATATTTATTATATATTAAATTTATATTTAAATATTAAAAGAAAAGTAACACAACAATTTAGAATGTTTCTGAATAGTTGCATCTTTTTATTATTATAAAAGGATTCCTCCTTCAAATCAGAAGGTGTACGTTAAAAGAAAAAAAGTTTTCTACTTTCTTCTCTTCTTCCTTCTCCAATTCTTAAGAGGTTCCATTGAAGATTCTAGTGAAGAATTCTTCTTTAAAATATATAGACTTCTATAACAAGTACGTGATTATAGACTGTGACTATTTAGGTGTAGTTCGTGTTTCATAAATATGTGATTACACTTTCTGACTAGTGAAACAATATTCAATGATCCTGCAAACTAAGTGTTTGATGAGATTCTTCAAATTCATTCCAAGAATTTCTTAGAGTTAGCTAGGAATAACAAATGGCTGAACTGGAGAAGTATTTCGTCTTTGGGGAGTGATTTTTCAATGAAAAATGATCTGAAAGGTGAGAAATTGTTGGTTTTAAGTAATAAAGTGTGAATTAGGAAATAAAGATAAGGAAGATGAAGATTCAAAGACAATGAAAAATGTGGGGGAAACCAAGCAAAGGGAAATGAAGAGTCATTTCTTGATGAGTCGTAGAAATACGACTCTTATAACGCTTTAAACAAGAAATTTTTGCACGTTCTAAAGCAATATTTGTTATTTTGATGTTTGCTTTTATGATTTTTCAAGAAAAATGACTAAGGCGTGGAGCAATGGAAGAACTATAGGAAAAGAAATGAAAAAGAGTTGATCTTTCAGAAAAGGAGCAAAAATGGAAACAAGTGTGGGCACACGGGGACCTACATGGCTCGTGTGCTTCCACACAAACTGTGAGGCCCACTAAGGCCTCACACTTGGCTGACGGCAGTGGCTAATGATCAAGTGCAGGAAAAATTTGGCCAAGGCATATCTCACGGCATGTTTCACAGACCATGGGATGTAAGACGGGTCATGGCAGGGCTCATCAAAGTGACGTGAGAGTCACCACCGTCGAAAGTCGAAGAATGGGAGCTAAGTGGTGAGTGACGGACGTGTCACGGGCCATGTGACAAACCACGGTCTGTGACTTGGCTCGTTACGTCAACGGAAAGATGGAAAATGCCAAGGACAAATAGACGGTCCGTTTAAACTTACATGGCCCGTTCAACGGCACGTTGAACATCAGTTGACTTTTGAAGCCAAGTATGACCAGAGGGACCGTTACATAGTCCGTCCAATGTCTCACGGGCCATCTAATAGCCCATTGCCATGCCGACGTGATTTATTCTAATTTAGTTTGAATTAGGTTTTCTCTGTACATAAATAGTTATTTTATTTCATTTTTAAGGAGTCGTGGATGGCTAAAGAGAAAAAACATGGAAAAACATTATTTCCTTGAGATTTCACAAGATTTTAGGATTTTGATTATCTAGTTCAAGATTGTAACTTGTGGATTCATCGATTCTTTAATAGTAAGTCATTTTTTATGAATTCTTTGTATCATTGTGGGTTTTCTTTCTTGAATATGCTAGGCTAAACCCATAACTAGGATTGTGGAACCATGATAAATCATTAATATAGGCGAATATGGGGTAAATCTCGGGATTGATTAGCGTATATATTGTAGTAATCTTCGTTATAATTTCTTCCTTGATGAGTCGACGCATAAGGGTAGGCCTTTATTCGTTACATGACCAAAAGGGATGTTTTGATTAGGAAAAGAGTTCTACGACGAAATTCGGGTTTATACCTAGTCTAAGTACTTGAGACTGAAAGGTGAGAGTATTCTAGGATTAACAACAAGAGTTAGTACGTATACATTCTGAGACTGAAAGGTGATGAATGATATGCATCTAAGAAGGTCCAAGAGCTGAATTAAATGTTACATAACTTGTTAGATCTTATATACGTAATCATGAACGAGTTTACCACTAGATTTGGCTATCGCATTAGATGTCATGGAACACAGTCCTGGGTTCGCATATATTGTCTGAAATCTAGTAGCCCTTGCACTCATTTACTGCTTTATTTTAGTAACTTAGTTCGAAAAACCAAAACTCCCCATTTACTTTCTGCACTTTTGTTTCGGGAATAAATATTACACTTGAAAATTGTGCTAATAGATATATTCCACGCATTCCCATGGGATCGACCACAACTCTAGTTGAGTTCTATATTTGATCAACGACCACTTTACTATTCCTTTTAGAGTGTAAATTTGGGCGTATCAAATTTTTGGCGCCGCTGTAGGGGAATACGGCGAAGTATAGTCTATTAGTTTCTATTTTCAGTTTGTAATACTAGTCCCTAATTTTACTTTTGTTCCTTGTTTTTGTTTCTTGGTAGGGAGCAGGCGTTGCATGCAAAACACCTGAAGCAAGGGTGAAGCACTTGCTCCCTACGACCCCAAGCTTACTAAATCAATCCACAAAATGAATGCCTAAAAACGCGAAGCAGCTAGACTGCGAGAGTTGGTTGTTAACCTTGCAGGTGGAGGAAAAGATGGTCTAGGTGACGATGACAATGCTGGTAATGAGGTACCACCGGCAGCACCACGTAGACAGGTGCCACTGCCTGGTGTGAGACTACAAGTACCTCAGCCGCCCCAAGCGGTGAATGATGATGATGAGGGTGTTGGGACCACTAGAGCAATTGTACTTCCTCTACTACCCACAGGTGTTAAGTTCACTATCACTAGCACCATGCTGTAGATATTACAGTTGAAAGGGTTGTTTAGTGGAGCAGCAACTGAGGATGCAAATTAGTATGTCCTAAACTTTCTGGTGACATGCCAATCATATGAGATTCCTGGGGTTAGGCAGTAGGCAATTAGGTTGCGGCTATTCCCATTGTCTCTTTCTAATGTGGCAACTAAGTAGCTGAGTAAGCTTCCACATGATTCCATCCACACTTGGGGAGAGTTAAGGAGTCATTCTTGGAGAGGTTCTTCCCCGCATCAAGACAGCTGAAAATCATAGATAACATTGGGTCTCACAAGAAACTGCCGAATGAAGCACTACATGAGACTTGAGAGAGATTTAGGCAGAAGCATAAGCAGTGCCCCTATCATCTCCTCACAGATGAGCATTTGAAGGCAGTCTTCTACAGGTCGTATAACTTTATGACAAAGTCGATCATCGATCCTACCTGTGGGGGATCATACATGTCTAGGACTTTCCCAGAGATAATGGTGATCTTAGATCAGGTAGCCAAGAATGACATGGCATGGTACACTAGAGATGAAGACTGTTTGGGGATCTTCTTTGAGATAACTACGGAACAACGACGAAAGAAGAAGAAACAGGATCAAGACATGGCCGATATAAAGACCCAACGGGACTTGCTGGCAAAGCGGTTCTTAGATGGAAGCACAGAAAAGGTAAAAGATGTACACATAATGCCTAGGTACGATGATCAAGGGTATAATTATGATGAGGAGGCGAACTTCTTAACCAGCCAGGGGGTTATCGGCCATTCAATGCTGGTAGGCAAGGTCTCAAGAAAACTGGCAGAACAGAGATTGCTTTAGGAACCATGAGCATCAGAATGATGGTGGTCGAACCTCAAAATTAGAAAATATGATAGTAAAGGTGCTTAACGAAGTTGAGTCCACTAAGGTAGGGATACGAGACATAAAAGGGGGGATGTCTAATGTTCGGCAGCTGGTCGCCTCATATTCTACCTCGATGAAGCAAATCGAGCAGCAAATGGGGCAATTGTCAGCATCAATAAATTAGAGAAAGGTCGGGTTACTTCCCACTGACACTATTCAGAACCCAAAAAATGATAGTCATTGCATGACGTAACCACGAGGAGCGATAAGGTACCTTCTGACCATGTTGTGCCCAATAATGTAGGTTTGGATGAAGTTAAAGGCAAGATGCCTAACCCCGTGGAGGTACATGTTGATGATTTGAGTGAAGAAGCGGAGGTAACACCAGCAAAGCCTGAGGATACTAAAGAGCCTGACATGACACCAGTAGTGACTCAATCTCTAGTAGCCATCCCTAAGCCATCACCACCATTCCCACGGAGGTTGCAAAAGAAGGTTGAAGATGGAAAGTTTCAAAAGTTCTTGTCCATGCTAAAAGTGATTTCAGTGAACATCCCTCTAGTGGAGGAACTTGAGCAGATGTCGGGCTACGCTAAGTTCATGAAAGACTTAGTGATTAAGAAGAGGATAGCCACGATTGAGCTAGCAAACAATCTCCACCACTGCAGTGCCGTTGCCACAAGATCTCTTGTATAAAAAGAAGGAAGATCTGGGAGCTTTCACTATCCCATGTACCATTGGAGTATTTGATTTTGAAAGAGCTCTCTGTGAACGGGGTGCCAGCATCAACTAGATGCCGCTGGCAATTTACAGGTGGTTGGGCTTAGGAGCCCCCATGCCCACTACAATACAGCTACTCATGGCAGATAGATCTGTGAAGTGGCCCATGGGGATTCTATGTGATGTGCTGGTTCATGTGGGCCATTTCATCTTTCCTATGGACTTTATTATTCTAGACTGCCAGGTGGACTTTGAGGTTCCCATCATCCTTGGGAGACCATTTTTAGCTACTGACAGGGCATTGGTAGACGTAGAGCGAGGGGAGTTGACTTTCAGACTTAACACTAAGAGGTGAAATTCAGTGTATGTGCTGCAACAAAGAGACCCAAAGAGGTGGTTGTGATGTCCATCTTGGTTGTGGAAGATAACTGCCTTTCTGAAATCCCACTTGAGGAAATAATGAGTGTATACACGCTAGCAGCGGTGTTGATGAATTTCCCAGATGATGGTATTAGTGGGTATGCAGGCACCTTGAATATATTGCAAGGTAGGGGAACCAGGCCATTTGTCCCCAGAAAGTTGGACTTAGACCTGCATAATAGGTATACAATGCCAGCTAAACCATCCATCAAGGAGCCTCCATCTATGGAGCTCAAGGAGCTGCCCCAACACCTCATATATGTACTTTTGGGTACTAACAACACTCTTCCTGTGATTGTAGCTACAGATCTTCAGGAAAACCAGGTGGAGGCATTGTTGGGGGTCCTCCAAAAGTTCAAGTGAGCTATCGGTTGGACCATTGCAGGTATCATAGGGATTCCTCTAGGATATGCATGCACAAGATAAAATTGGATGATAATTGTGTGCCCAATACTGAGCATCAGCACAGGCTAAACCCACCTATGCAAGAGGTGGTGAAAAAGGAGATCATCAAGTGGCTGGATATTGGGGTGATATACCCTATTTCTGATAGCAAGTGGGTCAGTCCAGTGCAGTGTGTCCCGAAGAATGGGGGCATGACAGTGGTTGCCAACAACAAAAATGAGTTGGTCCCGTTGAGACCTATAACTGGATGGCGCATGTGCATGGACTACCAAAAGATGAATAAATGGACCTTGAAGGACCATTTCACCATGCCCTTCAAAGACCATATGCTAGACAGGTTGGCAGGTAGAGGGTGGTACTGCTTCTTGGACGGGTACTCGGGTTACAATCAGATACCCATAGCCCTGGAAGATCAGGAGAAGACTACTTTCACTTGCCCATATGGGACTTTTGCTTTCAGTAGGATGCCCTTTGGGCTATGCAACACTCCAGCCACTTTCCAGTGATGTATGATATCGATCTTTTCTGACATGGTTGAAGACAGCCTCAAGGTACTTGTGGATGACTTCTCTGTAGTGGGTGACTCCTTCGAAACATGTATGTTGAATCTTAGCAATGCACTACAGCATTGTGAGGAAGCTAACTTGGTGCTGAATTGGGAAAAATACCACTTCATGGTCAAAGAGGGGATAGTGCTTGGCCATAAGATATCAGAGAAGGGCATAGAAGTGGATAAGGCGAAAATTGAGGTGATTGAGAAGCAAGAGCCTCCCATATCTGTGAAGGGGGTCTGGAGTTTCCTTGGGCATGCAAGTTTCGATTGCCGATTTATCAAAGACTTATCTAAAATCTCACATCCGTTGTGCAAGCTATTGGAGAAGGATGTAAAGTTCCATTTTGATGATAGTTGCAGACATACCTTTGAGACCCTGAATCAAAAGTTGATTTCTGCTCCCGTGGTGGTTGCACTTGACTGGACTGCCCCATTTGAGGTGATGTGTGATGCAAGCAGACTTGTTGTGGGTGTTGTGCTCGGACAGAAGCGCAACAAGATTTTCCACCCCATCTACTATGCCATCAAGACTCATAATAATGCTCAAAAGAATTATAAAGTTACTGAGCAGAAATTATTGGTCGTGGTATATGTATTTGACAACTTCTGGGCATACTTATTGGGCACCAAATCGATAGTGCACACCGACCATGCGGCCTTGAGGTATCTCATGGCAAAGAAAGATGCTAATCCAAGGCTGATCAGATGGGTTCTCCTGCTACAGGAGTTTGACTTTAAGGTCTTAGAAAGAAAATGATTTGAGAACCAAGTAGCAGACCACTTGTCCAAATTGGAGGACGAGTCAAGACTGAAGGATTGGTTGAACATCAATGATTCCTTTCCTAATGAGCAGGTATTAGCAGCTTCTGTTGACCTCATTCCTTGGTTAGCTGATTTTGCTAACTTTCTGGTGAGGGATATTATGCCAGAGGGTCTTATCCCTCACCAGAGAAAAGAGTTTCTTTTTGATGTTGGGATGTCCCATACTTGTTTCGAACACGTGCTGATGGGGTTATCAGGTAGTGTATTCCAGAAGCATAGATGTTGAGTATCATGGAGGCCTGTCACTTATCTATAGTAAGGAGTCATCATGGTGGGGCCAGAACAGCGAAAAAGATCCTCTAATGTGGGTACTACTTGTCCATCATCTATAAAGATGCCTACGACTTGGTGCTTGGGTGTTACAAGTGCCAGCGAGAGGGAAACATCTCGAAGCGCCAAGAGCTGCCCATTACACCGATCCTTGAGGTGGAAATTTTTGACGTCTGGGCATCGACTTCATGGGCCCATTTATGAGTTTATATGGAATGAAGTACATCCTGGTAGAAGTGGACTATGTCTCAAAATGGGTGGAAGTAGTTGCATTGCTAAACAATGAGAGCAGGAGTGTTGTCCAGTTCCTGAGGAGGAACATCTTTTCTTGATTTGGGACACCTAGAACTATCATTAGTGACGAGGGTTCTCACTTCTGTAAAAAGGTTTTTCATGCGGTGCTAGCTAAGTATGGAGTACGACAACACAAGGTTGCCATACCCTATCACCCGTAGACTAGTGGATAGGTTGAAGTGTCAAACAGAGAGATCAAAGAAATCCTGACCAAGTATGTGAATGCTACCCAGGCTGACTGGGCGAGGAAACTAGATGATGCACTTTGGGCCTACATGATGGCTTACAAGACACCCATTGGTATGCCCATATTAGTTGGTGTTTGGTAAAGCCTGTCATCTGCCTGTGGAGTGAGAGCAAAAGGCACTTTGGGCTGTGAAGAAGCTCAACATGAATTGGGAGAAGGCTACTGACTTGAGACTTGATCAGCTCAATGAGTTGGATGAGTTTTTCCTCCACACGTATGGGAGTGCAACACTATACAAACAGAGGATGAAGGTCAAGCATGACAAACATATTGTCCAAAGGAGCTTTAGTATTGTTGACAAGGTCTTACTATACAACTCTAGGTTGAGACTCTTCCCAGGTAAGCACAAGTCAAGGTGGTCTGGCCCGTACATGATTAGCCAGGTGTTTTCCCATGGTGCAATTGAGCTAAAAGCAAAAAACGGGGATGGGTTCAAGGTAAATGGGAAAAGAGTAAAGCAATACTTGGGTGCAGTAGAGGCGGCCTCAATGATTGAGGTCTTGCTCCTTGACGAAGTCTGAGTAGTCAAGACGATGCATCGTGCCGCGATGTTAAATCAAGCGCTCCATGGGAGGCAACCTATGCATTTTAATAATTATGTAAAAAGAAAGGTCATGCATTTTTCTTGTTTTTATTCATATTTTCAGGTGAGTAAAGGTGCCATTGTGGAAGTCCGAAGCACACACGAGGAGGAAGGCGGATCTGGATGCCAAAACAGTTGAAATTTGGCAAAGTGTCATGCCACATGCGGCTGCACAGGCTGCCTGACTTGGGACGGTGAGTGAGATTACTCATTTGGCGTGAAGCTTACAACCTAGGCATGTTAATAGGGTGATATTGTTGAACTGCAACCACATGGCCCGTTACACAACCCGTCCATACTCACATGGCCCGTGTGGCTAGTCGTCCAGTAGACACGCTTAGGGCGGAGTTGGTATTCGAGAAATTGGCCAAGTAAGGTGACACGGCCAGTACACATGGACCGTACAACGTGAAACGGCTCGTGGTATGAACCATTTAGGTGCACCAGTGCACGCAAGGCCAGGTAGGTACAAACGTGCTTAAATATAGGTGGGATAAACGGTCCAAGCGAACAGTGACATGTGTCACGGGCCGTGAGGCCATCCGTGTGGCAAAAGTTGACTGGTCAAATATATTGACCAAGGTATTTTAAATACTCTTCTTTGGCTACAACAACCCACTTCAAGCTTTCTCCCTTCTCTCTCCAATCACACGGCTCCCTCTCCCATTCTCTCACCTTCTTTCTTAAAACCCCAACAAATTACTATATTATTTGTGATGATTCGTGATTTAATCACATGATTCATCGTTTAATCTAAGTGTGGGTCTCAAGTTTTTCAAAGCGAGACTTCTTCTTCATTGCTATTTATCAAGTAAGAACTAAATGCTCTATCTTTTAATGCTGATTTTGGTGCTTGCATGTGTATATCTTAGCCAAAGATTAGTTCTTTCTTGATTGTAAGCATCATAATTTACATTGTTGAATGTTGGGTGTGCATGTGGTGGTGAAAACCACCATTGTTGAGTTCTTAAGGTCTTAACTATGAGAGTGATGATTTTGGGTGATATTTTGCATGATTTTTGGGGAAATTGACTTGTATAAGATATTGTGTTGATTGAATCATGATTGAGTGGGGTGAAAATGCATTAGCTTGTGTGTATGAGCATGATTAGCTGAAAACTGGGCAAAGGGTGGTCGGACGGCCATTTACACAGCCTATGTCACATTTCACGGACCGTGTAACAGCCCGTGACGCTGTCTAACAAACATCACGACCAAGTCCCCTCTGATGGGTCCTTTCACGAACCGTGTCTCGTTACACGAGCTATGTGAGATCCCGTTGCCCCTATTCCACCTGTATTATTTTACATTTCTTTTAATTTTTAAGTGGTATATGTTCTTAAGTGCAATGACCCTATGATAGACAGGGTGACGCCATTCTTAAGGCTTATTGTCACTTTTATGGCATAGCGGAGGTCTGAGTACCCGTTAGTTCATCAACCTGTGTGTGCAATAATTTCTAACAAAGTGTATTTATGTGTGGCACTTGTGGGTAATATGGGACCATGCCGCATCTTAGTCAAATGCAGTGATAGGGACGAACCTGTGTCATACCTCCATGACTCACCAATTGTATCATCTAGCAATCAGGCTGGGAGTGACTCAGGTGATGACTCCTCCAGTAGGTCCGAAGTTCGCTATATACGCAATGTCTCCCCTCACCCTCCTCGTACTACGCGGGCCCGTGCATCAGGCCATCGCAGAGCTCCACAATTTGAAGAGGGAGTTCCTTCCATGGGAGTTGAGGAGGAGGCAGATGCCCCAGAATAGGAGGAGAGCACTTTGAACCAGGCCGAGTAGGGGAAACTCTGTACGCTGAGGGCCATGACACTGAGGATCAGGCAAATGAGGTCGAACTTAGGACAATAATGACGAGGCTATTCATTTTGCAGTCTCCCGGACGATGGACCCCAAAACTGCCAGGGCACTTATTGTCTTTCTGAGGGGCCGGTGGACAATCCCAGGAGCTAAGGACATCTACACTAACAGACTTACAAAAGTTTTCGAGGGGTTTAAACAGCGGTCGGTCATTCTGGAAGTTCAGGTCATCACTGGCCAACTTGATAGAGTTCCGAAAATCAGAGATACTTTTAACTCATATAAGTTCGGTTGGATGGCGCAACCACCTGGTACTATGGGCCCGCCATTGTTGAAGAGTTCTATTCCAACTATACTGCTAGTTTATTGAACTCTGTATAGGGCACCCAGTTGAGGAAAGTGAAGAGATAAGTCGCACTTACTAGGGCCCCACAGTCACATGCGATGGTGCGTGACATGAGTTAATATCTCAGAAACCACCATCAACCGATTCCTATTTGGGCTAGATTACCAAGCTCCTCCATATACCCAGTTCATGGATAGATACATGCAAATTATGGACGCGACGCGAATGTTTGATTCATCATCTAGGGCTGCATTATTGGGATGGATCCCAGAGCGAATAGCCATTCAAGGGGCGGAGGTGCCTTGGGTTATAGACACCAAGTGTCCTATCACCAAAGCGTCATTGACATTTGCTGCAAATTTTTGGTGGTCGGTGATGCGCGCTAGGGTGCGGCCGATAGGAAACGATAATGTGCTCCAACCTTTGCATGCCTCTCTAATAGCATGCCTGATGTCAAGATATGGAGTAAATATGGGCCGAATTATTGCTTTCGAGATACGGGACCAAGCTTTATCTGACAGAGCTGGCATGCCCTTCATGTGCCTGGTTCGTGGCCATTGCAAACAAACCGGCATTCCTACTACTCACTTTTTGGACAATAAGATAGCTCCCAAGGGCATAGCCAACATTGCCCTGATCAAAGATGTCCAAAACCCTCTCATGAGGAGTAGAACACATTCACTAGGGGGGCCAACAAACTTCCCCTCCTCACCTCCACAACAACCCTTGCCATTTGAGGACTACACCACCACCCCACCATCAGGCGCAGCTTCTGAGCGACCCGAGGGTAGTGGTGAAGCTCCTATAATACAACAAGGGTATTATGTGCCCTACGAGTTCTTGGCCAGATTAGGGGCGGACCAGCGGTAGGCACGCACTATTATTGACCAAATTGTAGAGAGGATTTCGCATGTGGTCTAGTCTCATTTGCAGCGGGTGGTAGAGCAACGTAAAGAAGTCCTTTTGAGACGAATCACCACATTGCAGAGCCAGGTCAATACGTTGGAGGGTTACTTCCATAGCATGTTCGGGAGTATGACTGGGGATGAAATGACGAATTTGGTTCAGACAGTGAATGCCATGAAGGTTCAAATTGCTAACCTGACTGCACAGTACCAGGACCTTGCACTGGCCCCGTCTCCAGAGTCGTGGATGAGCCTATTCAATGTCCCTGTGACGCCGGTTCTAGATGAGATATGGGGCGTTCCACCAGCCCCATCTGATGCACCCGTGCCACCTATTGATCAGCCTAGGAGGAAGGACAAGGGTAAGCGACGCGGTCACCAAAAGAGTCCTCCCCGTGATCCACAGAAGGAAGAAGAGTGGAAGATACGCAAGGCCGCCAGGGCCCAGTGCCAAGAAGCAGCTGAACAGGTAGAACCAGAGTGGCTAGCCGAAGAGGTGGCACAGGTAGGAGCCTCCAATAGCACCTTTCGACCGGGTGCTACATATGCTGATATAGATACCCCAGGAGGGTCTGGTCCCACCAACACTGCTGACGCCTAGGGCGGCCCAGGTATCTTCTATCCCCGGTCTGTTCATTAACTAGTGTTATAGTATAGTAAGGGCACTACATTGTCTTTTTTAAAGGGGTGGGGTATCCTACCACTTGAGTGTTTTTCTTATCATGTTTCTTTTCTCTCAAGTGTATTATCTAGTAGAACTGGCATGTTTAGATCGTAATGCTTGTGTAAATATAAGTGTTCACAGAAGTCTAAGGTAGCCCATGTGTTAATCTTTGTAATGTCCCATGTTGACAATGTTAAAGTTATATGTGTTTACATCTCACCCTAACTAACTTGTATGATTGCTGGTAAGTATTGTATGTGTATGGTCGGCATTCTGATGAATGAAGCATGTCTATGTGATTTAGCACTAATTAGTGTAAAAGATGTGTCGTGTGTGTGTGTTGATTGCATAATTCAGTCGATGCATTTGTGAGATAAAACTTGCTTGGTTGGTCCCACTAAAATGATTGAATGACCGGATTAGGAGGCGATCTTAGGCCGTTCTTGTTGACTAGTCACTTAGCCAAAAATTGACCAACCAAATGAAATTGTCCCTCTTGAACCAAAAGTTGAGCCAAAATGGACTTTTTCTTTGTAATCACCAAAATTCACTTCCCTAATCTATTCGTGATCTCTGTTTTGGCTCCTGGTCTCTCCAAGGACATTGTGAACCTCCGCCTAGGTCAAAAGCCTAAGTTGAGGGTGACTTATATTGGTCGTGGTCCCTTAGAAAGATATTGTGAACCTTGACCCAAGCTAAAGGCTTAAGTTGAGGGTGGCTAGTGCAGGAAGAATAGAAAAGTGAGTGTAGAAAATAATAAAGTGATGAAAGGAGAAAAAGAAATGGGTTGTGACCGTGAACAAATCAATGAGTGGAAAAGAAAAAGAATAAAAATGAGTGAATGAGTACGGAAATCACTTCCTACACCGTAGAAAGTTGAAAAATAGGGGCAAGAAATGTTGGTGACCAAAAAGCAAATGGTTGAGTCGAAGTAAGTGTCTGGGAGAGACCGTTTAGTCACTTTAATTCCAAATATACCTCACCTGACCATGAGCCTATGTTACAAGCCAAAAAAAGTCCTAATGTGATCCTAAAAAGGCCATTCAAGAGTTAAGGTGGTGAAAATAAGGGCAAGTTTATGCTCAATATGTGTGTGTCCACTGAAAGTCATTTCTGAGAGTGATTGACTACATTTCAGTCTCGTTTTTACATGCTTACGTTGAGTATGAGACTTCTTTGTGGTGAGAGCACTATCTTTTATATTAATTGATTGTTAGCTCAACTGGTCTATCTTTGTTCCTAATCATATTTGGTCTGACCATGCATGCATGATGTTTGCCTGAATCTTTGTGGGTTCGTTTGGGGTGTGAGCACATTCTTAAACTTTTTAACGGGGCATATGTGCTAAAAATTGTGGAGCAATCCATAGTCTAACTAAGCACTTGTGTTTATCCGTTGTTTGGTTGAGTCGTCATTGCTTGAGGACAATCAATCATTCTAAGTTGAGGGTGTTGATGAGTCATAGAAATACGACTCTTATAATAATTTAAACAAGGGATTTTTGCACGTTCTCAAGCAATATTTGTTATTTTGATAAAAAAAATTTTATGATTTTTCAAGAAAACTGACTAAGGTATGGAGAAATGGAAGAATTATAGGAAAAGAGACGAAAAAGAGTTGATCTTTGGGAAGAGGAGCAAAACTGGAAACAAGTGTGGGCACACGGGGACCTACACGGCTCGTGTGCTTCCACATGGATCGCGAGGCCCACCGTGGCCTTACACTTGGCTGACAGCAGTGGCTAATGAGCAAGCGCAGGAAACATTTGGCAAAGGCATATCCCACGGCACGTTTCACAGACCATGGGACGTAAGACGGGTCGTTGCAGGGCTCGTCAAAGTGACATGAGAGTCACCACCATCGAAAGTCAAAGAATAGGAGCTAAGTGGTGAGTGACGGGACGTGTCACGGGCAGTGTGACAAACCACGGTCCGTGACTTGGCTCGTAATGTCAAGGGAAAGCTGGAAAATGCCAAGGATAAGTGGAAGGGTCCATTTCACGGACCGTTTAAACTCACACGACCCGTTCAACAGCATGTGGAGCAATAGTTGACTTTTGAAGCCAAGTATCACCAAACACGGTCCGTCCAACGTCTCACGGGCCATTTAATGGCCCGTTGCCATGTCGACATGATTTTTTCTAATTTAATTTGGATTAGGTTTTCTTTATATATAAATAGTTATTTTATTTCATTTTTAAGGAGTCTTGGACGGCTAGAGAGAAAAAACACCGTAAAACATTATTTTCCTTGAGATTTCACAAAATTTTGGGATTTTGCTTATCTAGTTCAAGATTATAACTCGTGGATTCCTTGATTCTTCAATAGTAAGTCATTTATTATGAATTCTTTGTATCATTGTGGATTTTCTTTCTTGAATATGCTAGGCTAAACGCACAACTAGGGTTGTGGGAACCAAGACAAATCATTAAGATAGGCGAATATGGGGTAAATCTCGGGATTGATTAGCGTATATATCGTAGTAATCTTCGTTATAATTTCTTCCTTGATGAGTCAACGCATTAAGGTAAGCCTTTATTCGTTACATGCCCGAAAGGGATGTTTTGATTAGAAAAAGAGTTCTATGACGGAAAGTTGGGGTTTTAACCTAGTCTAAATACTTGAGACTGAAAGGTGAGAGTATTCTGAGATTAACAATAAGGGTTAGTACGTATACGTCCTGAGACCGAAAGGTGATGAACGATATGCATCTAAGAAGGACCGAGAGGTGAACTAGATATTACATAACTTGTTAGATTTTATATACGTAATCATGAATGAGTTTACCACTAGATTCGGCTATCGCATTAGATGTCAGGGAACACAATCCTAGCTTCGAATATATCGTCTGAAATCTAGTAGTCCTTGCACTCATTTACTGCTTTATTTGAGTAACTTAGTTCGAAAAACCAACCCCCCCCCCCATTTACTTTATGCACTTTTGTTTCGGGAATAGATATTACATCTGAAAACGATGCTAATAGATATATTCTCACGCATTCCCTTTGGGATCAACCTCAGCTCTGGTTGAGTTCTATGTTGGATCAACGACCACTTTACTATTCCTTTTGGAGTGTAAATTTAGGCGTATCATTTCTCCCTCATCGGTAAAATAGATGAAAAGTGTTGTCCTTATATTAGGAAATACTCCCTCTAACTCTTAAAGAGTCAAGTAAAGGGACCCCCTCACGTCGTCATTGCTCGACTTCGGCATTGACATCGACAAATGATTTGATTGATAAATTTTTTTTATTAGTGAATTATTAATTAATGCGTAAGTTATTTATTAATTAAATTAATTTACGAATTTCTGCATTTTAGATATTGAATTTTCTCTTCTCTGCATAAATTTTCTGATTAAATAAAATTCGAGTCATTGTTGGTTCTTTGAGTTCCTCAAAATTACACAAGTTTGAGGTACCGCTATGGACTCATATTGGTTTATAATTTAGTTTAATTTTCTTTG
>JAPFFP010077270.1:0-23057 GCA_026153255.1 Solanum medicagineum | reverse complement strand
TATATATATAGCTTCTAGGAAGCTTTTTATACATATATATACACATATTCCTCTCCACTCCGTACTGCAATTCCAAGCTAATTTTTCATCTAATTTAATTGATTGAAAATGCTACATTGTACGAATTTTTGCAAGGAACACTGTGAAAGTGTCGGATTCCAATTTCAGCACGTATTTTGAGGTAAAGTTTTTGTCTATTTTCTTGTTATATATCGAAAGTGAGTGAAAAGTTTACATTGCGATATCTTTGTGTTTAAATTGTTCTATTTTCGGAGAGGAATATTGTGGTATGATTGGATCTTGTTAATTTGGCTGTATTTTTGTGGAATTCGACCGAGAAGTTATGTAAGAAATATTTTTTTGATAAGAAAGGCAATGTCAATTTTGAGTTGTTTTTGCTTGTTTTGTGATCTTCTTTGTGCTCAATTTCTGACTGTGGACTCGGAGTGACTTAGGGATCATTTTATGGTGTTAGTTCGGTATCTTGTTTGTGGGCCTCATTTTCCCCATTTTAGTCATAATTGATGTAATTTCGCTCATTTCTTGAGATATTACAACCAAATCAGCTGTGTTGACCTAGTGATTCATGTTTTGATAATGGAGTAGCATCTGGAGGTGATCAAAAAGAGAGAAGGCCGAGGGATCTGACTAGGAGCATTAGGAACCGCCTTTCATGTAGTCTAGGCTTCTCTAAACTGTAGACTGAGTTGAAATTCATGCACACTTGAGCTGGGATATGTAGTAAAGTGTTGTTTATGGGTTGAGTTGTGCAATATGCATTTTATGTAGTTGGTTTTGATATGTATGTGTTGTATATGATGACATGGGTTGTACTAAGGGCTGTGTTATTTGTAGTTACTATATTAGCTTAACTATGGCACTGTTAAACTATTGAAGGGCCTGGTGAAGGCTAGATATCGGTTGAAGCCATAGGACAAGTATGTGCACTTAGCTTGACTCTTGTCTATATACTGTCATAGCCTGAGATTATTCAGATTTGATAACTTGTGAGACTGTTGTTGACTATATATGGTACTGTGGACTGTTCTGATGTCCAACTTGATTTTAAGAGCCTTAATTTTTAAGATACCTATGATACGGCTGTGACTTCGATGCTGCTCTATAACCCTGATTTTTAGATACTTGTAGTGCAGTTATAACATCTATGTTATCCTGAGTACTTGTGGCCATCTCGTTGTGATCCATTTGCCTATGGTAGACATGACTCATCACGATTCCTACGGCATATATCTTATATTTCTAGCTGGTAGTTATTATACACTTGCTAAACTTCCTTGTCTAATTGTATTCGAAGAATTATTATTGTTTATACCTATAATTGGGCAATGTGACTTTGGAATGAAATATGATACTACTATACCTCGGGGGAGACAGAAATATGGATATGATTCTGCAAACGGATGTATATATGATCCCTCAGGATTCACTGGGTCATTAGTGGGTATAATACGATTTGTAGGAGTGTGTCTTTAGGATTACCATCTGTTCTGGAGATTGTCACATTATCAGTGAGTCGGCACATAATTAGCTAGATAAGTTATCGTTGTTATCAGTGAGGCTGACAGATGATATATTTGTTTGGTTACACCCATATAGGTGGCCTAGTACGAGAGTTATGTGATATTGATGGCCTAGTACGAGAGTTATATGATATTGAGAGGCTTGTTGTTAGTTGCATTCTTGACAAGGCCTTGTGACTATGATCTCGTTGTTGTGTTGTAGTCAAAAAGCCTGTCCAGGACTCTCGAGTAACTAAATTATGATCCAAATGCTGGGATGTGTGCCATACTCTGGGTTAGCTGGGTGATATTATTTGTTGGGATGCCATTGCAACTATCTGCTGGACTGTCTGTTATTCTTCCCTGAGGTTTTCTTAATATCATTAGCTAGCCTAGAGACTATTATCTTGGTTTTGATTATTCTAAACACTAGTTATGTCTTCAGCTGGGGTGAACTTGTCGACAGCTAGACACAATTCTATACTACTCCTGTTGAGCTGTACACTTGGGTTGATTGCTTGATGCCTGTTGGGTTGTCGAATATTGGGAAAGGTGTTATATTTTGGGAACTGATTTGTGTGTTCTGCTCTTGACTATGTGTTGTAGGTACAACCTGTCATTACACCCTAATGTCTAGTTTGGGGTATTGCTTGCCCTGATGTCCTGTCCAAGGTATCGTTTGAGTTCATCATGCCCCGATATCTAGTCCAGGGTCTTGCCAACCTAATGTTCAGTCCAGGGGGTTGGTAAGGTCCTCTCCAGGCATGGTTTGAGGGTCAGTCCTATCTAGGGTACTTATTGAGTTGCACTTGTGGTTCTGATTAGTGTTTTATGTTCTCTCCTACCATTAAAGTTGGGTTACTGGTTTAGATTCAGTTGAGTGGTTGAGGATTTGCCATCAGTTACTAATCTTTATATTCCTACACTTATACACCCCATGATTGTGCATGGTATACTGTCTAGGCTTATGGGGACCCAAATAGCGTGCAAGTCTAGTTACTAGGGCCTTACACCTATGTACAACACCCTACCTTGATCGTGTGATAGTCATGACATGTTTCTACTTGGATTTTGAAGGATGGTTTCATTTTACATTGTCGGTCCTGCTTAGTGGTCTCTTTTTGTTCTACTTCTACTTGGTTAGTTCTTCTAGTTCTGCTCAATCGAGTCTTCAGACACCAAAAACATAGTTGATACTTGATCTTCGGGTTTCATCAGTCGTTATCATGCACAATGCTTGGGTTCGTTCACTTGGGGTTCCATAACATTATCGATTTGTGTATTCTCTTGATTGGGTTTCGATAGCTAGTAATATAGTATTCCATTATATTATTTTTAATGATACATACTGTATTTCACTCAGTTGGCCGATGATGCACTGGATACCTATTACTGGTACTCACCCCTACTTTTTTTTGCATCTTCCTATGGTGCTGGTCCATGTATTAGGCACGGTCACTGAGTTATAGGCATGTGGACGTCGCGGGTGACTTGGTAAGCATCTATAGGTTTAAAACTTCTGTAGTCTCCTTCTATTTCGATGGTCTTTCATTGTATTCAGACATTAGCCTTGTACACTCTAGTTTGGCCCTCCTAACTATGTATATTATTATTATACGTATATATACACATATATGATTGTGTACTTCCGTCTATAGCAGCTTGGTGCAGATGACTTCTAGATTTTGGGTAGGTTGTGGTTGTGTTATTGGTATTTTACAAGTATTGCCATGTTTAGTGATATAGGATAGATACCTTGGTTGGGTTGGCTTACCTGCAGGCAAGATCTAACAGGCGCCATCATGACTTGAAAGGATGTGTCATAACAATATATTTTGTTATTGTGCTGGGACTTTTTTGAGTGTAGATATGTAGTTCGGCAGTGTATGGTTAGTATAGAAGGAGTATTTTGTTCAGTATTCGTTACTTGTGTTTAGATCTCCTTGTTGAGTGTGTTGTTTTGGGTACTCACCCTTGCTTCTACACATGCATGTAGGTTGTAAGACTGCATCTAGTTGACGTTCTCACTCCTGCCTTGGACCGTGTTGTGATAGTTGAGAGGTAGATGACTAGTCTATTTTGGCCTACTCTCAAACTATTGGATTACCTTAGCATTTGTTCTACTTGAGAAACAAAGACTATCAGACTTGCATTTCCTTGTTGAGCTCCTTTGTATTAGAGGCTTGTACATGCAACACTAGTTCTGGGTTGGTTTGTAGATTTAGTTACGTTATGCTTATCCCAGGTTATCAGGCTTTACTTTCTTCTGCTTTTAGTATTGTGTATTGAGTTGAGCAGGTTTAAGTTGACTTGGCATGGTGGGTTAGGCAAGTGCCATCACACCTCATTTTGGGTCGTAATAATTTGGTATTAGAGCCCCAAGTTCATAGCTCTCACATTTGTACAGGTCCAGCCTAGTAGAGTCTTAAGGATCAGTGCATAGATGTCCATTACTTATCATTGAGAGGCTACGGAGACGGTTAGGAAACTCCCATTTTGTTTTTTCAATTCCTATTATGTGGTTGTAGAATATTTTGTATTAATTTGGTAAATGGCCAGGACTAGATTCGTATCTATGGGCAGAGCTGAGGAGCTGGCTCGTGAGGCTACTGTTGAAGTTCCAACTCAGATCACAGGCAGAGGTAGAGCCATAGGACATGGTAGAGGTCGAGGACGTGCCCATGGTTCAGTACCTGCTAAAGACTAGGACAGGGTAACTCACCCGAGCCTCTAGTAGAGCCTAGGCAGCACCAAGCTTCTCCAGAGGCCGAGGACGTTATGGCCATTCAGGGTACTCTTCAGCAGATAATAGACATGCTTAAGACTATTACCCGAGGTGTTCCACAGCCACTGGCTGGGGGCGAGGTTGCCCATCCTCAGATGCCAAAGCAGCATTATAGTTTTGAAGAGTTTGTGGCAGACCATTCAGATTCCATGGGTCAAGCGCCTTATATTCCTCCTGATGTGTTAATTGACACACCAGCACCAATGGGTCCTCTATCCTAGGTTGCTCATGAGCTGATATTGGCAGTGAATGACTAGTAGAGGTATGAATCATTTCAGAAGATGAAACCACCCCAGTTTTTGGTCGGTAAGGAGGAAGATGCATATGAGTATCTTGCTTTAAGCTTTGAGATGTTGGAGGACATGGCATAGTAGATTCTCATGGAGTTACATTTGTTGCCTTATAGTTACAAGAAGTTGCACGGGGGTGGTAGCGGTCTTACATACACTCCAGGGCAGCAAAGTCACCAAAGTAGAGTGGGAGGTATTTTCGAAGGATTTCTAGAAGAGGTTCATTAGTTGGAGTGTTCAAAAGGAAAGCAGGTCTAGATTCGAGACTCTGACTCAAGGGGGTATAGTAGTGGCCGAGTATGAGGCTAGATTCTATCAATTGTCTTGACATGCCTTGTCATTGATACCTACAAAGGCGAAGAAAGTCCATAGATTTGTAAAAGGGCTGGCATTCTCTAGTTGTTCCTATCTATTCAGGTCATCACACGAGGGTGCATCTTTTTAGACAATAGTGGGTACTGCCAAGAAGGCAGAGATGCTACTGAAGGAGACGTATGGAGACCCCAAGAGGGTCCGAGCATCCAGTCATTTCAAAAGTACCTCATCAGGAGGTTGGGGTTTCCACAAAAGGGGCAAGTACTTCTCAGCATAAGCGTCTAGTTCATGCTTCATTTCTAGCTCTAGAGGGTGGCCTCAGCCTTCATGGCTCATGGAGTTATGGATAAGGACCATCCAATTCTCAGCAGAGGCCTGCGGGCCTAGGTGTTTACAGTATTCTCCTTCATCTTCTCAGTACTCTCCTTACCCGAGGTCAAGTTTTAGGTGTGGTTCTCCACATCATGTGATTAGATATTTCCCTCACCAGACTCATCCAGGGCCATACCATACTTATCCAGCAACACTAATCAGAGATTAGGCTCCCTCCAGCTAGAGATGTAGCCCCTTAGATTAGGGGTCATGGTAGGGGGAAGCCAAGTAGA
This sequence comes from Solanum medicagineum, assembly GCA_026153255.1. NCBI lineage: Eukaryota > Viridiplantae > Streptophyta > Magnoliopsida > Solanales > Solanaceae > Solanum > Solanum medicagineum. Next base: position 17,542 of record JAPFFP010077270.1, on the reverse strand, counting down.
GGTGGGCGTACTTTAGGTAGGGGTGCATGTGATGCAGTATGATATCAAGGTGGTGGAGATCCTACTCAGGCAACTGGTGATAGAGGTAATCATTTTTATGCTTTTCCTAGGAGGCCCAAGGTTGAGGCCTTTGATGTTGTTATTACAGGTATTGTACCAGTCTGTCATATGCCTGCATCAATGTTATTTGATCCTAGTTTCACATATTCTTATGTATTTGCATATTTTTCTATTGTTTGTTTATTATGTCATGTGCCCATGCATGTATCTAGCCTAGTAGATGATCTTTTAGTAGTGGATCGGGTTTATCAATCCTGTCTTGTCTCTTTGGATGGTTATGATACTTGGGTTGATATGATTAATTTTTATATGATTTTTTTTGACATCATATTAGGGATGGATCAGCTTTAACCTCACTAAACCATTTTTTATTGTTATTCTAAGAATATGACATTGGTTATTCCTGGTAAACCGACTATTTTGTGGCACAATTCAAGCGGTTCTTATCCTAGCAAAATCATTTCTTATATTCAAGCATGGAAACTAGTGGATCAGTTCGTATTTCCTATTTGGCTTTCATTCATGATATCAGTGTTGGGCCACCACTAATGGAGTCTATTCCTATTCTTTGGGAGTTTGTTTTAGGTGTTTTTTATAGACCTTCCTGGGGTCCCTCCTGACAAGAATATTGACTTTACTATTAACCTTGACCCGAGCACTAAGCCCATTTTTATTCCTCCATATCCGATGGAGATAGTTGACTTGAGGGAGCTAAAAGAGCAGCCCCAAGATTTGTTCAGTAAAGGGTTCATATCCTTAGTGTGTCACTAAGGGGTGCCCTTATCTTATTTGTGAAGAAAATGATAGTCCTATTAGAATGTGCATTGATTATCGACCGTTGAACAAAGTAACGGTTAAGAATAAGTATCCTCTTCCTAGGATTGATGATTTTTTTTAACTAGCTTCAGGGTGTAGCCATATTTTCTAAGATTAATTTGAGATCCGAATATCATTAGCTGAGGATCAGGGCTTCTTACATCTCTAAGATAGCTTTTCGGATGAGGTATAGCCACTATAAAGCTCGTTTTCATGTCATTTGGGCTGACTAATGCCTCAGCAGCATCCATGGAGTTAATAAATAGGGTATTCATGGCATATTTGGATTCTCCCATTATTGTCTTCATCGATGATACATTGTTCTACTCCAAGACCAAAGCTAACCATAGCAGCACTTGAGGATTGAACTTCGGCGACTTAGAGAGGAGAAGTTGTATGCTAAGTTCTCCAAATGTGAATTCTGGCTTAGTGGTGGCATTTTTGGTTCATATTGTCTCTAAAGAGGGTATTCAGTTTTATCCAACAAAGATTGAGGCGGTCGAGGTTTGGACAAGACCTACTTTGGCTATATGGATTCACAGTTTTGTGGGCTTAGCTGGATATTACAGGCGGTTCATCCAGGAATTTTTTTCTATAGTAGCTCCATTGACCAGACTCAGTCAAAAGAATGTTCCATTCTATTGGTCGAATGATTGCAAGGAGAGCTTTTGAAACCTCAAGGCATTGTTGACCATAGCTCATGTTCTGACTTTGCTTGAGGTGGGTGTTGGCTTTATTATAGATTATGATGCGTCAGGTGCTGGCTTGGGTGGAGTGTTGATGAAAAAGGCAAGGTGATTTCCTATGACTCTAGGCAGTTGAAGACTCATGAAAAGAATTATCGTACCCATGACTTAGAGTTGGAAGTTGTTGTATTTGACCTGAAATTGTGGAGGCATTATTTATGTGGTGTTCAGTGTGAGATCTTTACTAACCATCACAACATATAGTACATTTTGAGTTAGAAAGAATTGAGTTTGAGACAAAAGAGGTGGATTGAGCTCTAAAAGATTATGATTTGACCATCTTGTATCACCCAAGTAAAGTCAATGTTATGCATTGAGTAGAAAGGCTTCTAGCATAGGGAGTCTTGCTGACATTCGGGTTGAGGAGTGATTATTATCTTGGATGTTCGAAAATTAGCTAATGAGTTGTGAGATTGTAGCTTTTCGAAGATGGTGATGTACTTGTTTTTGTGGAGGCTCATTCCTCTTTGATGGATCAGATTAGGAGTTGTTAGGTTGATGAGAAACTATTCTTGATTCATGATAAAGTGCTTAGAGGAGAGTCTAAGGAATCTATACTTGATTCAAAAGGTATAGTGAGGATTGGGGGTAGGATTTGTGTGTCTAAGGTAGGTGACCTGATCAAGTTGATCTTAGAGGAGGCTCATTATGCTAGATCATTTTATTTATATGGGGATAGCGAAGATGTATCATGACTTGAGTCAGCATTACTAGTGGTGTGGCGTGAAAAAAGATATATCAGAGTTTGTGGCTAGGTGTTTGACATGTCATCGGGTCAAATGTGAGCATCTGAGATTAGGTGGTGAGTTGTAGTAGATACCCATTCCCGAGTGGAAGTAGGAATGCATTACCATAGATTTTTTTGGTAGGTTTGCCTTCTATAGTTATTGGCTTTGATTCTCTATAGGTGGTGGTGGACCGATTGACTAAGTTCACCCATTTCATTCCGGTCAAGATGAAGTACACAGTCGAGAAGTTAGCTCAGCTCTACATTAGCCAGATTCTGAGGCTACATTGTAGTTTTGATTTCCATTGGGTCAAATCGTGGTTCATTGTTTACATCTCACATTTGGAAGGCTTTGTAGCATGGCTTGGGCACTAGAGTACATTTGAGCAGATCCTTCAACCCTCAGATGGTCCATCTGAGAGGACCATTCAAGTACTTGCGGATGTTCTTCAAGCTTGTGTCATTGATTTTGATGCCAAGTAGGATCAGCATTTGCCTTTGGCGGAGTTTTCTTACAATAACAGTTATCGTTCAAGAACAAAGTCAACTTCACATTGTTCACAAAATTTCATATTCATATGGCCCCGTTTGAGGCATTGTATAGCGAGGGTGTAAATCACCCATAGGTTGTTTTGATTTTTTTGCAGTTGATAGACTTGATGCTAATTTACTTAGAAATTCCATGGAGCAGGTGCATTTGGTTCAGAGTATATTGTTGACAACCTAGAGTCTCCAAAAGATTTATGCTAATAGGCAGGTTCAACCTTTGGAATTCATGGAGGGTGACGGGGTTTGGTTGAGGATTTTGCCTATGAAGGGGGTTATGTGATTCAGAAAGAAAGGCAAGCTCAACCCTAGGTATATTGGCCCTTTTGAGATACTTGAGCGAGTATGAGAGGTGGGCTATAGACTTTCCTTACCACCTAGTTTGTCCTCAATTCATCTTGTATTTCATGCATCGATGTTACGACACTATTTTCTCAATGATTTTCATGTGCTTTTCCTTGATTTGATGGAGTTAAGTCAAAATTTGACCTATGACGAGGAGTATGTGGCTATTTCAGACAGATAGGTTAGCAAGTTGACAACAAAAAAATAACCTCTGTAAAGGTTCAATTGCGCCGTCGACCTGTGAGTGAGACTACTTGGGAGATGAAGTCTGATATATGGGTCCAATATCCTAACCTCATTGAGGTTTCAAGTATTTTCCCTTGCCTTATGTTTGAAGACGAACAGTATTTTTAGTGGTGGATGATGTAATGACCCTGAAGGTCATTTTTGGTATTTTCAGCTAGATTACCATTTTGTCCTTTCCAAAAAGTTACTTTGAGTCATTTTCTGATGAGTTGAAAATTCAGATTTTGAAAACCTTGTAAAATGTTAGAATTTTGCTGAAGAAGAATTTTTTGAAGCCTTTAAAGTTGCAAATTTTGAGTTTTGGGGTCATTTTGAGTTTCGAGTATCAAAATGTAATTCCATGAATTCCATCAACTCCAAAATGTTGAATTTAGTCTAGAAGGATTGATGATACTAAATTGGGAGTTAAAACGGAGATGTTGGACCCAAAGTTACACTTTTAATTGAATTTGGATCATAGTTTGACTTTAGTCAATATTCGGAGTTCAGAAGCTCTAATCGAAAGTGGTTCTGGATTGAGAAATTAATGCTAGAAATGATCTCGTTGTAAGTTTTAGAGTCCCCAAGAACTTTTTGGGTAGTTTGAGTTTTAGCTAGTTTCTTTGAGTTCTATTGGGTTTCGGGCCAAGGAGGCCTCAAACTCAAATTTTGATGATTCCACTGAGTCCGTAATGTTTATTTTGGTATGGTTGCGTATCTAATTTATGTTCACGAAGTTTAGAATGAACTCCGAGGGTCCATTTTGTTATTTTGTGTTGTCTTGCAATTGTTAATATTTGGTGCAGAGATTTGACCTCCCTCTCCTTTAATCTTCGCGTTCACGAATGAGGGATCCATGTTCTCAAAGTGTTAGGATAGCTGTAACACCCCACATTTTACATGTGTTAATGCTATGTAAATGAATCATGTTATGGTTTGGTCAAATTAGCATCAATCCTTGAAAGTGCTTGAATCTAGTGTTAATGCGCGATATGTGAGTCTAAATGCTTAAGAGAGTGAGCGTGTATATGTGTTGGCATTAAATTGAGGATATATCATCCCTAAATTAAGTAAAAGAATTGAGGTTATTGTATGACTTAATAATCTAGTAGGTGAGACACCTACTTTCTTAGCTTAAAGTTGATAGCTAAACGGAGACGAGGCTCAGCACCGAATTGGTTAAAGTTCGATTATAAATAAATTCTATGTTAAGGGTGTAACTTTGGCCCATATTTTAGTATCATAAATGGACCTTATTTTCAGTCCAAGAAGAGTTTAAAAACGGCCTAAGTACTCTACAAACAACTTGGCATTTGGACACAAAACCAACTAAGAAGAAAGCTGGAAATTGGCAGCATAGGTTCATCATATTTGAGACCCAATTAAGCCCACATTTGGAGGATAAGATGCTGCAATAATAAACCATTAATGGATGTCATTATCAGGTCAAAAAAGGAAGACAAAGTTGGCCAAAAACAATCCTTAAAAACGGGCTAAGTGCAGCACTAAACCACTCCACTTGGGAATAAAGTTTCAGCTTTTCTTCAAGTCATTTGTCCTCTGTATAATTCATTTCCCCAAGCTGAAAAATCATTGTCTAAGGCTTTTGAAGGGAAACCAGAACCTATAAGGCAAAGGTAAGCAAGTATAGTTGTGTATTTAGTATGATTTGTTCATGAAAAATAACAAGTACATGATAGAATCTTTGATCGAAATTTGCTAGAGATTCTGGACAGCTTGTGTCCAGAAAGTTGCTGCACACTTTCCTTGCATTTTGATGACTTCTATTTGGTTTTTGGACTTTATTATAAAGATAACTTGATGTTATTAACATGGTATAAGGTATAGATATTTCCAATATGGTTTCTTCATGTAAAACAAGAAGTACATGCTATTATGTTAAGCTGGAATTTCAGGACAGCATGTGTCCTAAGTATTGTTGTCAACGTTTGTTGTTGTTCAAGAGGATTTTCTCTTAATTGGTTGGATGAATTATGAAGTAAAACTTATGTTATAATAATATATATGTTGTTAGTCATGAAATTAAGTTGCTACATCACTTTTACAGTCCACAAAGATGAGTTGTTTTACAATGTCATAATTTCACTCTTAAAAGAAACTTTGGAGCTGAAAAATTGTAATATGTTGTTCCGCGACTTTCACATATTTTGGGACTTTATTTGGAGAGGTTTAAGACTTCTTTTATGTGTAAAAATGTTAGATGCAATTTTGGTAAAGTTAAAACAAGATTGGGAGTGTTGATGTCGAAGTGTGGTGGAAGAATGTAACATTATGCGGCTTGTTTGTATGCTGTGAAGAATTATTATGTGTGGTGCTGTGTAGGCTGTTTTTAGGACTATTATGGATCTAAAAATAAGATATACATGACATTTAGATAAGAATAGGTGTTAGAAAATATGTTTATAAGTGAAAAGGTTGAAGAAATACCTTTGCGTCACTAATTGAAAGCTTGCTGTCCGGGTGATCGTTTTTATGATATTGGAGTATCTAGAAGGGTTGTGTTGCTACTAATACTAGTTTTATTGCTTAATACACTATAGTTAAATATTTGAGGGAAACCACAGCCACTCTAAAGTAGTAACGAGGTCATTAACGAGGTATGTAAGGCTACTTGATTTCGTATCACTTAGCATGAAACATAGATCCTTCGGTAAGCAGAGAAAATTATCAACTCCAACATAGCAATCAGCCACACCTTCAATATTTTGCATGTTCATATGCTTACATATATATTGCTATCTTCAGATCTACATATCTATATGGACACAAAATACATGAGTTCTTGTTACGAGCAAAGTTCATGATTTGTTTCATTTAATACGCATTTCATTGTTTATGTAACATATTCTCTTCATTGCTATAGTGTCTTCTACAATTATATTCATGTTACATGCTGCATGTACAGCCTTGTATTTCCAATAATATGACCACCAAAAAAACAATCTCAAAGGTAATTTAAAGATAAAGTATACAGTTTTGATAGGTGGTAGCCCGAGGGGGTGGAAGTAACACCTTGCCAAGGACGATCCTATCATGGGTGGTAGCTCGAGGGGGTTAAGGAAGAACCCAGCATAGGGACGATCCCGATATCCTGAGGGGTGGAAGAATCACTTAGCCAGGGAACATCTTATTACGGGGGGTAGCCCGAGGGGGTTAAGGAAGAACCCAGCATAGGGACGAATCCGATACAGTTTACCACTGATCAGTTGGTCATTTATATTATAGCTGTGCACAGATTTTATAGTACAGATTTTACAGAAAAGGTAAAGCAATGTAAAGAACGTAAAGTACATGATCCCAAAGTATAACTAAAGGTGGTCTCTTATTCTATACCAGTGCATAGTTTCCTTTGAGTTGTATTTCGTATACAGTAATTTATGCCTTACATATTCAGTACATTATTTCATACTGAGTCCCTTCCCGGGGACCTACATTTCATACTGCAGGTACAGGTGCTAATAGATCTCCCCAGTAGAGTACGGGACATTCAGCTGCAGTTACCGAGCTCCAGGTTGCTTTGGAGCTTTGTGTGTATTTAGAGTTTATATGTTTGCATTATCCTGTTAATTCAGATGGGGCCTTTCCCGAACACTTACTCTTGACTAGAGGCTTTGTAGACTATGTAAACTAAAGTATGGTCATGTCTCGTACTTCAGACATCGTGGCCCCAACGGCCTAGCTATACGCATCACCTTTTAACTTGTTATCACCGTTTATCTTCTTGGAATCATGCCAAACATAGAAGTTCCTTATAATATGTATACAAGACACATAGATATAGATTGGTTCTCCCGAGCCTTATCGGCAACGGGTGTCAGTCCGCCCTAACAGGACTTTGGGGTATGACAATAGGCTGACCTTCGCTTTCTTGGAAACTTTTCGCGTTCAAACAATACTTTTAGTGTCTGAACTGTGTTTAATTTTAAATGATGGGAATGAAGGTTTTCACCATTTTTTACATTTTAAGCTCGATTTTAGGGAGATTTTCAATGAATTTCAAGGCAAGGCTTTTGAATAATGCGCTTTTAACTTATATCTCCAATTTTCATTGATTAATTCATGATTCTAACATCAAAATTTAGATTATTTATGTGGAGAAGTTGGGGTTTTCTTAGACATTAATTTGATAGAAAAATGATGATTGAGGGCTCATTTCATGCTTTTTTTTTTCTAAAAGGTTTTCACCATTAGATTCCCTGTTAATTAGGAAACATTTCTATGTCAAAATTTTCAGATTTCGGGTATCCTTTTGGGATGAGATTTTTGGACCTTTTTGCCTTTTTCACCTGAATTACTTGATTTTAGTGTCATTAGCTCATATTGAGATTGTGAATCTAGATTGTCACATTTTAGATGCGAAATCGAAGGGAAAAGATTCGACTTATAGTTGACTATTGATTGAGGCAAGTGAATTCTTAAACCTTTTTAAGCTTTCTTGAACACTATATTTTCTTTGTTGTGAATTAAAATGATTGGGTGATTATTGTTCTTGGCTAAATTGAACTTGCTGAATTCTGAGAATTGGACTACATTGTAAGATTTCCTTATGATGTGAAAGTGAAGGTTAGAGATTTATATGCATTGACTTGTGATTTAGTATTGAGAATCTCTTGTGATATAAGAATGTAGATTTTGAATCATGTTGTTCTTGAGCATAGTAAATATTGGAGATATTATTGTTGAACAGCACTTGTGGATTAGAAGATTGACTATAAGCTTGAAACGGATAGATTATCATACCTCGTATATTGCAAGATTTGGCTTGTATTGATATATTAATATAATGTGAACTCTAGCATGCACTTCATATTACACTATACGAATATTGTTTTGTTGTGCATTGAGTTCCACTGGTACGATATATATATATCGAGAATGGACCACACGAGTCGTGGCATGTGAAACTGATTATACTAGGATTGGACCACTCGATTCGTGGTATGTGATACTGATTATACTAAGAACAAACCACACAAGCCTTTGCATGTGTCATTGATTATACAGAAAATGGGTCTCACGAGGCGGGGTAGGTACATGGACAGATATGTCCCCCATGAGTTCTGGGCTAACTACATCAGTGGATGTGTGTTGTAGGAAAAATATACATCATGATAGTTGACATTGCAGTGATTCATTTCATTTCATTATATTTCAAGTCATTCTACCTTTTGATTGTGACTTGATTCGGTTGTCTGAGATTGAATATGAGATCATTATTCCTGAAATTTATTTGATGATCATTTGAGATTACTTTGAGACATTTGTTGTGTATATCAGGGTTGTATATTGAGGCATTGATCTTATATTTTTTTCTTTACTTTGTGATTGTTGGATAAATTTGTTGCATAGTTTATATATTTTATTGTTGTGATGGGACTTTTCTGAGTGCAGGTGTGAAATTCGACAGTATGTGGTTGGTGTGGAAGGAATATTTTGTTCAGGATTCTTTACTTGTGTTTAGATCTCCTCCCTGAGTGGCTATTATATTCGGTACTCATCCTTACTTCTACATATGCGTGTAGGTTATGAGCTCACATCCAGTGATTTTCTCACCCCTGCGTTGGATCGTGCTATCACAGTTAAGAGATAGATGATTAGTCTATTCCGACCTACTTTCAAACTACTAGATTACTTTAGTATTTATTCTATTTGAGAAATAAAGACTATCAGACTTGTATTTCCTTGTTGAGTTCATTTGTATTAGAGGCTTGTGCATGCAACACCAGTTCTGGGTTGGTTTGTAGATTTGGTTACCTTGTGCTTATCCTATCTTATTAGACTTTCTTTTCTTCCGCTTTTAGTATTGTGTATTGAGTTAAGCAGGTTTAGGCTGACTTGTCTTGGTGGGTTAAGCAAGTGCTCTCACATCCCCTTTTTGGATCATGACACTACCCATCATGGGTGTTGGATGCTGAAATCCATTTGGATGCTATGAATCTTGGAGGTACCATTAAGAATGAAAGTGAAGCATCAAAATAAAACCTTTGTGAAAGTTATTATATTCTTGCAACAGTATTTCAATAAAATTCTAAAAGTTGAATATCCCACAAGTAAAGATCCACTTGTTTTGTGGAAAAACCTAAAAGAAAGATAGGACCATTTGAAGATGGTCATACATCCAAAAGAACATGATTGGATGTATCTAAGGCTTAAAGACTTTAAGTCTATACATGACTATAATTCTGCTATGTTCATAATCTCATCAAGAATGTCTCAACACAAACATCTATTACAAAAGAAGTTCCTTGATTTATCTTTTGATTTGTATTAAATCAAAGTTTACTAATTTCAACATTATCGTACTGGTCCATGATTGACTGGGACATCATGGATTTATAATGATGAGATAAACTATAAAAACTTCAAATGAACATCTATTAAAGAAGCTAAATATTCAATTAAATGTTGAATTTCTTGTACTGCTTGTTATGGATAACAAGCTAATTGTGAGAGCATCACTAATAAAAGTTGAGATTGTCTTATGAATTCGTGAAAATATATATGTGATGATACTTGTGGACTTATTCAGCCACTGAATTGACTCCAAAAAGTGCCCGAAAATGTTTCTAACTCTTATTTAAGAGTGAACGATTAGTAATTATGAAATTCCAAAGTGCGATTTCTAGAGGGGTTTTCGCGACCCCCTCGCAACGCACCACTATATATTTTGGGGACTGTCTTTTTAGTTCGGTCCAAGACTTCTAAGTCTTGGCCTTAAGTATTCCCAAATGTATTTTTACCTATACTTAGCCAAATTTCACCTTCATATCATCCTAAACATTTCCCAATACTCACTCAAACACTTAATCATATTTTCACTCCCCAAACTCAAGTCCGAAACCCTTATCTCAAGTTAAGGTTCTCCTTCAAGGTGCTTCTTCAAGCTTCAAGTCTCCATGTCCAATATTCACCAAGTTTATCTCTAAGCTAAGGTATGTCGGTTTCTTTCATGGATCCCTTCCACCCATGATACCCAAGCCTCCTTTTACTCAAATTGCATGATTTAAAGTGGATTTTGCAAATAGATGTTGCTTATTATGAAATTTACTGCACACTATGCTAAAGCTATGTAAAGTTGTGATTGTTTTGCTGTGTTTTGAACTATAAATCTTTGATCTATTTGAAGATTTGAGAAAAGGTTTTGATGTATATTTCTTGAGCATGTTGCAAGATGTTGATTGATGGTTTGAAAATGGATTTTCTTGCATAATTTCATCTCTATATTGCATGCTTTTATACTAGCATTACATACCCTCTAAGTGTTTGATAAAATGTTCGGATGTGGTTTCTTGAGGAGTTAAAGGTCCAAAGCATGAGATATGATATGAATGACTATATGATGATAAAATGAGCTTATGTACATGATAAATTCTATATAAAGTGTTGCATTATACCATGCCCAATTCGGGGGGGACTAAGAACCCAGATAACCTAGATGGGGTTTGTACTCATCAACCTAGTGAAGGGTTTGTACTTCTCCACCTGGTGATGGGATGGCATCATCACTAACCTAGATGGGGGTTTGTACTCACCAACCTAGGGAAGGGTTTGTACTTCTCTACCATGCTGATGGGGCGGCATTATCACCAACTTAGATGAGGTTTAGTACCCATCCACCTAAATTATGGCATCATCAGTAACCTATGAAAGGGTTGTACATTTGTAAATATAGCTTGGTATCTTCTATACATATGATATCCTATATGAGGATGATGGGCGTTTGTACCCATCTGAGTTAATTAAAGCATGTTTTACTTATGCATTGATCATACATGCCATATTGTTATGTTATGTCTATTGCCTATTGTTATGCATTTTGATTATGATGACTATCTCTTGTTGCATTGCATCCTACATACTTAGTACATTCAAATATACTAACACATACTCTGTGCCTACATGATGTCACCATGTAGGAACCGGTGCCCAAGTTGATCATAATCATCCTCCACGTGGCTAGTTTGGTGTTATTCAAGCTAGTTGGTGAGTCCTCCACTTCGGGGACCTTAGTTTATGTTTCTCCTATTATGTATTGAGACATTCTTCTTTATTGTCTATTTTGACTATGAGGGTGAGCCCGGTTACTTTGTCTTGGCCCCTGCTCTTATCTATGTATTAGAGGTGTTTGTTATACGTGTTATGTATCTATGATATGCGCTTGACTCTTTTCACTTGACTATAATGATATGAAAATGTTTTCCCTTACCCCAGTTTCCCCTATCCTTTTATCTTTAATCCTTGATTTATTACTTTCATGACCAAGGATGTGTAATGATGCTCTAAGAGGCTTGCTTGGGGTCCCATCGGGTTCCCCTTGTGCCGTGTCATGTCTAAGGCCCTATGCTTGGGCCGTGAAAAACTTGGTATCAGAGCACTAGGTTGATAGATCCTCAGAGTCCAATACACCGTGTCGATTAGAGTCCTATTCATGGTTGAGAAGTGCACCATGACTATGAATAAGAGTCTATGAGGCGTTTTAGAAAATGTTTCCCTTCTTAATATTCTAAGTCATGCAATAGAGTTGTGGTAAGTTTTCCGCCTAACGATTATTCTTTGCTATGCTATATCATGCCAAACAATCGAGGACGAAGGACCCGATCTCCCAAGGAGCAACCTAATAATGGTTAGCTCTGGGATGCTCTCACTGTGCTTGTCTAAGTTGTGGCCAACCAAGGGGCATAAGCCCCTGATGCTACTACCCAGGGAGCTAGGGTAAGAGACTTTATAAGGATGAATACTCTAGTTTTCTATGGGTCAAAGGTGGATGAAGATCCACAAGAGTTCATTGATGAGGTCAACAAAATCTTGAATGTCATTAGCATTGGGCATTGGCGGCGTACTAACTCAAAGGGATAGCTCAAATATGGTATGATCAATGGAAGGGTGAGAAGGGGGTTGGTAATGTGGTGCTTCGGCAGAAGTTCAAATTGGCTTTCCTTAACTGGTTTTTCCCTCTTGAGCTTAGGGAAGCTAAGTTGGTGGAGTTTATGAACTTGAAACAAGGTGCTATAAGTGTAAGGGAGTATGCCCTCAAGTTTAATCAACTTTCAAAGTATTCTCCTCATTTGGTGGTCGATCCTAGATTTTCGATAAACAAGTTTGTGATGGGGGTCTCCGATTTTGTAAGTGAAGAATGTCGGTCCGCCATGCTAATTAGTGACATGGACTTACCTCGGTTGATGACCTATGCTAATCAAATAGAGAAGGAGAAGTTAAGGAAGAAAAGGGGGCATGAAGCCAAGAGGGCCCGTCTTAGGGGTAAGTTCCAAAGGGGTGGTTGGTTTAATCAAGGTCAAGTGTCTCATCATGTTACCAATAGGGCGTTTGCGAATGAGCTCTCTAGGCCTCAAGGTGTTGGTGTTGTGGCTCCCATTTATTTATTTCTGACATGTGGGAAGGGTGATAAAGGCCTATGTTTGAAAGATTCTATTGCATGTTTTGGTTTTGGGGAGCTTGGGCACAAGAAGGTAGATTGTCCAAGAAACGGTGGCAAGGTCCGGGGTGCTAATGCGATCCCATTGGAAAGAGGTGGTCCTCACCCAAGGCACAATCGATTTTATGCTCTTTATGGGAGGCAAGGGGTTGGTGAGTTCCCCGATGTTGTTACAGGTATGTGTGAAAATCTTTGACTTTGATGTGTATGCTTTGATTGATCCAGGTGCCACTCTTTCCTTTGTTACCCCTTTTGTTGCTAAAAAGTTTCATATTGTTCCCAAGTTGTTGCATGAGTCATATGAAGTGTCTACGCCTATTGGTGCCTCTATTATTTCTAGGAATGTTTATAGAAATTATCCTATTTGCATTATGAATAAGTTGTTGCCTTGTGATCTCGTTGAATTAGACATGGTAGACTTTGATGTCATTCTTGGGATGGATTGGTTACATGCCTACTATGCTTCTATTGATTGTAGAACCCAAAGGGTCAAGTTTCAATTTTCTAATGAACCCATCCTTGAGTGGGAAAGTCAAGATGTGGTGGTCAAGTGTAGATTCATTTCATGCATCAAAGCCCGTAAGTTGATCTCTAGGGGGTGTCTTTACCATCTTATGAGAGTTAAAGATGTGGAGTCCAAAGTCCCTTCCATAGAGTCAGTTTTGGTTGTAAATGAGTTTCTTGAAGTCTTCCCAAATGACCTTCCTGGTTTCCCTCCCGAAAAGGAGATAGATTTTGGCGTAGATCTCCTTCCCGATACTCAACCTATCTCTATTCCCCCTTACCGTATGGCCCCAGCGGAGTTGAAGGAGTTAAAAGAGCAATTGAAAGATTTGTTGGAGAAGGGATTTATTAGACCTAGTCAATCACCTTGGGGTTCCCCAGTGTTGTTTGTGTAAACGAAGGATGGGTACTTAGAATGTGTATTGACTACCGGCAACTCAATAGGGTCACTATATAGAATAGATATCCTCTTCCAAGAATCGATGACTTGTTTGACCAATTACAAAGGGCTAGCTTCTTCTCTAAGATTGATCTTCGGCCCGGATATCATCAAGTAAGGGTGAGGCAGTGTGATATTCCTAAGACAGCCTTCCGAACTAGATATGGATATTATGAGTTTGTTGTGATGTCGTTTGGATTGACCAATGCATCGATCATCATCATGGACCTAATGAATAAGGTCTTCAAACCCTACCTTGATTCCTTTGTGGTGGTCATCATTGATGACATTTTGATCTACTTACATAGTAAGGAGGAGCATATGGATCATTTGAGGGTTGTGTTGCAAAGATTGAGGGAGGAGAAATTATATGCCAAATATGATAAGTGTGAATTTTGGTTGAAGGAGGTTGCGTTCTTGGATCATGTGGTGTCTAGGGATGGTATAAATGTAGATACTAAGAAAACTAATGTGATTAGGAATTAGCCTGGACCATTGACCCCGTCGGATATTAGGAGCTTCTCTGGCCTTGCAGGTTACTATAGAAGATTTGTGAATGGGTTCTCCTCCATTGCTTCCCCTATGACCAAAGTGACTCAAAAGAAGGTTAAGTTTGTGTGGACCGATGAATATGAGAGAAGATTCCAAACATTGAAGGATAGCCATGCGTCCACTCATATATTGTCACTAACGGATGGGCTTGAGGGTTTCGTTATCTATTGTGATGCATTTAGAGTTGGTTGGGTTGTGTGCTAATGCAAATTGGTAAGGTCATAGCCTATGCTTCAAGGCAAATCAAGATGCATGAAAGGAACTACACTACCCATGATCTAGAGTTGGTCGACATTGTGTTTACATTAAAGATCAGGCATCATGACTTGTATGGGGTGCATGTTGATGTCTTCACTGATCATAAGAGCCTTCAATATGGCTTCACTCAAAAAGATCTCAACTTGAGAAAAAGAAGGTGGCTAGAACTTCTCAAAGATTGTGACATGAGTGTGCATATCATCCGGGTAACGCAAATATGGTGGCGGATGCTTTGAGTTAGGTGTCTAATGGGTATCCTAGCTCATGTTGATGGTGGTGATAGAGAAATGGCTAGGGAGGTGCATAGATTGGCTAGATTGGGGTTTAGGTTGGAAGAGGTTGGTGATGATAGTGTTGTTGTTGTTGATGGTTCCAAATCTTCCTTGGTTGATGAGGTGATAGGAAAAGAAGATGTTGACTCCTTGTTTGAATTGAAGGCCTTGGTGAAACAGGGCAAAGTATAGGTTTTCTCCCAAAGGGGGAGATGGTGCCCTTAGGTACCAAAGTAGGTTGTGTGTGCCTTGTGTTGATGGATTGAGGGAGAAAAATTCTTGATGAGGCTCACAATTCTTCTTATTCTGTCCACCCCGGTTCCACCAAAATGTAAAGTGACTTGAGAGATGTGTATTGATGGGAGGCATGAAGAGGGACATTGCAATATTTGTTTCTGGTTGCCATAGTTGTCAACAAGTGAAAGAGGAACATCAAAGGTCGGGTGGCCTAACCCAAGACATAGAAATTTCCACTTGGACGTGGGAGGTGATTAATATGGATATTGTGGTTGGGTTGCCCAAGACTAGAAAAGGTTTTGATTCCATTTGGGTGGTGGTTAATAGGATGACGAAATCGACTCACTTTCTACCGGGTAAGACCACATATGGGGCTGAAGAGTTGCAAGGTTGTACATCCATGAGTTAGTCAGGTTACATGGAGTTCCTTTGTCCATCATATCAGATCGTGGTTCACAATTCACTTCAAACTTTTGGAGGTCTTTTCAAAGGGGTCTTGGTACAAAAGTTCACCTTAGTATGGCCTTCCACCCTCAAACGGATTTCCAAGCCGAAAGAACAATTGGAACCCTTGAAGATATGCTTAGGGCATGTGTATTGGAGTTGACGGGTAGTTGGGATGACTATCTTCCTTTGATTTAGTTTGCCTATAATAATATTTATCACTCTAGTATCGGTATGGCTCCTTTTGAGGCTCTTTATGGGAGACATTGTAGATTAATGGTTGGGTGGTTTGATGTTGGAGAGGTGGCTTTATTGGGATTGGATCTGGTTATGGAGGCTCTTGATTAGGATTGGATCTAGTTATGGAGGCTCTTGATAAAGTTAGGATGATTAGGGAAAGGTTAAGAACAACCCAAAGTCATCAAAAATCCTATACCGATGTGAGAAAAAGAGACCTCGAATTCAAATTGGGTGATTAGGTTTATCTGAAAGTTTCTTCAATTAAAGGTGTGGTCCATTTTGGTAAGAAAGGGATGTTGAGTCCAAGATATGTTTGTACTTATGAGGTCTTGAAGAGGGTTGGCAAGGTAGTTTATGAGTTGAAGTTGCCTAGCTAAATGATTTTGATTCACCCAGTGTTTCATGTCTCTATGTTGAGGAAATGTATTGGTGATCCTAATGTTATTGTCCCTCTTGATGTTGTGGATGTTGTTAAGGATAACTTGACTTATAAGGAGTTTCTAGTTCAAATCTTAGATAGGCAAGTGAAGAGATTGAGGAACAAGGAGGTAGCATCCGTTAAGGTCCTTTGGAGGAACCAAAAAATCGAAAGTGCTACTTGAGAGGCTGAAGCGGACATGCAAAAGTGGTATCCTTATCTTTTCCACTCCACTCAAGCCGAAGGTACTAGTTCTAAGTCCCCTATGTGATTTCAAGTCTTATGTTTCAGCACTTATGTCATTCATATACATTCATGTTTAAGTTGGCAAGTTATGATGATTTTACACTTAGTCATATTTTCACTCCCCAAACTAAAGTCCCAACTCATCTCAAGCTAAGGTTCTCCTCCAAGGTTCTTCTTCAAACTTTAAGTCTCTTTCTCCAATCTTCACCAAGTTCATCTATAAGCTAAGGTATGTGGTTTCATTCATGGGTCCCTTCCGCCCTTAATACCCAAGCCTCCTTTTACTCACATCATTTAAAGTTGATTTACAAATGGATCTTACTTATTATGAAATTCACAAAACACTATGTTAAAGCTATGTAAAGTTGTGATTGTTTGGCTATGTTTTGAGCTATAAATCTTTGATTTATTGTAATATTTGAGAAGGGGTTTTATTGTATATTGCTTGAGGGTGTTGCAAGGTGTTGATTTATAGTTTTAAAATGGATTTTCTTGCATGATTTCATCTCTTTATTTCATGTTTCTGCACTAGCATTACACACACTCTAAGTGTTTGATAAAATGTTCGGATGTGGTTTCTTGAGGAGTTGAAGGTCCAAAGCATGAGATATGATATGAATGACTATATGATGATGAAATGAGCTCATTTACTTGATAAATTCTACATAAAGTGTTGCATTAGACCATGCCCAATTCGGGGGGACTAAGAACCCGGATAACCTAGATAAGGGTTTATACTCATCAACCTAGTGAAGGGTTTGTACTTCTCCACAACGGTGATGGGGTGGCATCATCACTAACCTAACAAAGGGTTGTACATTTGGGAATCTAGGTTGGTCTCTTCTACACATATGATATTCTATATGAGCATGAGTTACTTAAGTATGTTTTACTTATGCATTGATTATACATGCCATATTGCTATGTTATGTCTAGTGCCTATTGTTATGCATTTTGATTATGATGCCTATCTCTTGTTGCATTGTATCCTACATACTTAGTACATTCAAATG
>JAPFFP010077221.1:0-18171 GCA_026153255.1 Solanum medicagineum | reverse complement strand
GTGTGTTCGGTGGGTGGGTGGTGGGGGGGGGGTGGGGGGGGTGGGGGGGGGGGGGGGGGGGGTGGGAAAGGGGGGATTTTATCTTGAAAGATGTTATTACAATTCTTTAATGAGAGAAGAAATTATACAATGTAAATTTTGAAAAAAGTGAAATTAGAGAAGTCAGTGAAACATGAGTGCCAACCATCAAAAATCATTTCAACTTGTAAATAATAGGCAGAGTTTAAGAACATACACTTCCCAACTTTGATCTCGATAATGCCTCGAGGGTGGCTGATTCTGTTTCCTGCATGATGTGCATTCAACATCAATGTAAAATGAGACTACTTAATAGTTATAGTTCTAAAAAGGTGTCATACAGAGATGTTAAAGTAGAGCTTAACCACACTGCAGACACCAAAACACAGCCTTTCTTTTATCAGTGGGGGCAGGTACAAACAAAAATAGGTTGAAAAGGCTAACCACAGGTAAAACACCTAATAAAATTATTATCCATTAAAAGTATCCTTATTGCCAAGTCCTACGCTTCAATTGGATTGAGTCCTTAATGAAGAATGTTTGACTAAGCATAACCTAAGAAGAGAGGATTTCAGCTGGCCAACAGATGCTAGCTTTGTTTGAACATTACAGAAACTTTCAACCACTTGTTTTTGCAGTGCCCAGTTGCCACTGATCTGTGGAGTATGTTCTACTGTATTTTTGGTTTGAAGTGAGTCATGCCACAGAATAAGAGAGATGCAGAGATGAGTCGGAGCTTGTGGAGAGTTGATAAAACCATCATAAATATCTGGTTGATGATACCTGCAGTCGTCTTTTGGAGCATATGGAATCAGAGGAATAGGAGATACTTTGATGGAACCTCAATTCCAAATCACTCTCCCAAAGCTAAATGTTTATACAATCTTTTTTGCTGGAGTAAGTTAGCTTCTGTAATTTGTATCAATTTTTGGACTTTGTTAGTTCCCTTGTCTTAGAAGGACACTGTTAAAGGGACTAACAGCTTTTTATTTTGTATTTATATTCATGTAACTATGCATCTTCCTGATGCCATTTTGTGAATGAAATACCTTACTTCATCACAAAGAAAAGGCAACCTTATTGCAAAGAATTCTGCGAAACACAAGAATGTCTAAGTAATTGCACTGAACTATTGAGTCTTATCATACAACAGTCGAACATGGAATGTAACATCCTTTACTCAGTTCAATCATTTGTATTTACTTTAAGGACACCTAGTCACATAGTTAACCTCACACCCCTACCACTCAGTTCTGATTGTTGTTCCTCAGTAGCCTCTTATATATCTGTATGTTCTTTTTTTCCCCCTTATATATAAGTATGTTCTTGTCACAATAAATCTGTGAACTTGCATCAATGTATTCCTCATCTCTTTTCTTCCATTCTCATGATATCCCTTAAAATCCATAGAATTTTCACACAGTTATGGGCTGAATAAATAATGCTAGGTTGCTTTCTAAAGATTTGAATATACTCCTGCAAGTGGTATGATCCAGCATCCAAATGAATACAGCACCATTGATACATGTTGGAATCATCATTCCACATAATTCTTCAATCCCCATTACATCACAATTCTATGCTATCAACCTCTAGTACTTCCATTTTGTTTCCATATCATCCAATCAACAGAAACGATAGAGCTACATTACATAACAATGTTTGAAAACTGAAAGCTTTTGTATGCACCCACAAGGCACAAGTGCTTGAAGAGTCAAAAACCGCTCACCAGTTCACGTTACTAACTTGGTAGTCTTTAAAGAAGCTGAGAGTGCAAATACCGTCCACCACAATGTTTCCGCGATCAACCAAGCTAGTGGAATCTAAGTGAAGAAAATAGCGACAGATAACAGAAATACTTAAAGAGACCTGGTCAGCATTATGTCAATGAGAGAATAACCTCCTCTTTCACTTCAACTATAGGCTGCTCTATATTGAAGTTGCTGCACCATGCCTCCTAGATAAACTGATTTGTGTGATGTAGCTCTTTATAATTCTAAATGAAGCCACTTGGAAGAGTTTTCTATTCTCCATCAGGAGGAACCCCCCCTCCCTGCAGGCTTGTGCCTTTTTATATTTTTCTAGGGGGATAAGATACAAACTTGCGATTCTACTTTTTTTTTTCCGAAACTGGTGGTTGTATTCCTTAGCATTAAGATATACGGGAGACCTCCAAAAAGGTAACAACAAGCTAAAACAAGAGATTAATTAGAGTAATCCTAAAAGATCTACTAACAGTTAAGAATTTTCTATCCAATGTTCTTTATACCAAAAGTAGAAAGCTGCAATGCAGTTCCCTTTGATTTTCTGAATGTTGTTGAATCTTATCTTCAAAGCTTCCAGCCCTCTCCCTTCATCTAGTCCACCAGATATAGTTTGGGATTATTCTCCACCACTCCATCTACGTCTTGCTTCCCACTCTTCCAATCCAAAACTTAACAAGTCTGTTGTGTGCTCTGTCTTCTAGTAAGAGACCCTAAGAAGGTAGATGTGATATGAAGGGGAAAAGAGAGAGTGGAATTTGGGAATGAATTATTTGATTATTCCTTCAAGCATCTTGGTGTTTAATTTTATTGTTTACAAGTAATCCTAAAAAGGAAATGAAAGTAATTTCTAATCCTAAACTAATACACAACTATAAGGATTCCAAACCTTTCCCTTATATTTGCAATGAATGGACTCCCACCATATCAATAATTTTATAACTATTTTTTTGATCATGTAAAAGGTTTCATGATAATAACAAGGTCAACTTGCCGTATACCAGAGATATAACAATTTCCTAATTACTAACCATAGCAAATAAGACCAAATAACAAATCAGAAATTTTCTTCAAATGGGCGTGGATGAAGTTAGGGACAGAGATTACTCCCCGCACAAACGCAGCTGTGCCTTCCTGAGTGTTAAGATATTTTAAGACTGGCATTAAATCATGATAACTTGATCTGATATTCAGCGATTTGATTTAGGGATTAGATAAGGGATTTATTTTTAAGTATAGACACGCTAAGAATGAGTACATTGTAAATACTATAAATTCCCAATCAAGCTAGATAGAATGATTAATCTTCTCTGTTCTCTCACTAACCCTTCTCTTTCTCTTAAACTAATACGGTATCTAGGACAGGCCCATTGATACCAGTAACTGTTTCTCAATGTTGGGCCCCTATATTCCAATCTTGAGCATGTGGAGGACTGTTAATTCCCTTACTGTGTTTCACATTGTTGGATACTCGAGTTCTAGTTAAACAATCTTGGATGTGTGAGGGAATTGGTTAAAGGAATGCATCCTAGTCTCCTTTTTTTAATCAAGTAAATGTGTTTCCATTAATGACAAGGCCAAAAATCATATACAAGGGGTATACCCTAAGGTAGAGAAACGACAAAAAGATACTCTATACAATCCAATCTTCTATACAACAAGGACTATATGAGTGCACCAAAAGAAAATAAGGAGGAGGAGAGAATTCCTCAACAAGTAAAACTCATCTCTAGCCCCTTAAAATGCTCTCCCATTTCTCTCTCTGGACAAAGGAAAATTGTACAAGACAAGTGTTCACCTCTATTTGATGAAGTTTTGCCTCGAAAAGTTTTTCCCGGTCTTCTTCCTGATGAAATAAAAATGTTAACAAAAATTAGTTTTCGGTGCTACTTAAAATTTTTATGTTTTCTCTTTTTTTTTTTTTTGATTTGCACCGGGTGTCCAAGTCTCTTAGAGCCCCGACTAATCCCGGGGGTGCACAGGCCCTCGGCAAGGAGTTTCCCGCAAGTGCACCACGGTTAATTCAGGTTTTACCCAGTCCGATGGCCCTCAGAAATTGTTTGCACCCACTGGATTTCGATCTTGAGAACTTGAAAGGGAGCAAACCCCAAGGCTCAAGTCTATTACTAGCAGGCCAACCCCTGAGGGTTTTCTCAACTTCAAAGATTTCTAATAATAAAGGCTGCAACATATCATTGCAATCAAATCAAAAATGGTGTATGCCCCTACCTTAAGAGACCTTCCATCAACAACAGGATGAGCTAAAATGAAGACTCTATCAATAAGAACAATGACAGGCTCTTTCCCAAGACTTTTCCAAGGAACCTGTATTCAGACACAGAAGTGATATTAGAAAGAAAACAAATGGCATACAACTGTTGAGGAAAAAGGTGAGAGTCATAGAAGCAAAATAATCCACAGAACTAATTTCTAAATGCTTTGGTACCAAGTTGGTGTATGTAAATGGTATACCATTAACTTATCTAAAAGGTAAAATAAAGCAAGAAGTTATACCAACTTTTGATGTTTTATGGTAAGGGTCCCACATTGGTTGGGAGAGTGGATTATTATTCTCTTGTATAGTTTTGGACAATCCACTCCATGAGCTAGCTTTGAAGTAGAGTTAGGCCCAAGGTTCTTTACCTAACATGTTATTTGAGCCGACCCGTTCAAATTCGTGGTTAAAACTTACCAATGTTGGGCTATGTTATGTTGCCCATGCTCCAAACGTCCAACCGTGACATGTTGGAGGAGTGTTAAGTATCCACACTGATTTTGCAAACAGTTTGGTATGTCCTAATATGGTCTTGGCCTCAGGTAATCCTCAACCCATGAGCTAGCCTTTTTTGGAGTGGTCCCAGTAACATTATTGTTTAAAAACTCTCAACGCCCCATGAGCTAACTTTTATGGTTGAATTTTGAATTAGACCCAAGGTCAATTTAATTTAACACATTAAAATGATAAAGGGTGATTAGTAGTCCTAATAGCTGGACATATGCTATTAAATTCCCAACGAATTCGTATTGACAGAAAACCTTGAGAACCACTCAAAGCAAGCACAAAATTTGAATTCCCAACAAATTTGTATTGACAGAAAACCTTGAAAACTGCTCAAAGCAAGCACAAATATAAGGAGCTCAGTGAGCACATCATAATTGTAATTAATTAAGAAAAAGAAATAAAACAGCAATTAAGGTAAAATGAGACAAGTTTATGCTTGAGTAACTACAACAGGTATAACAAATAAAGCAGAAACAAACAGAACCTAAGCATGCATCAGAACTATAAGTCTATAACCCAGAAAAATCATAACGGCATACTTATCAAGTAAATAACCTTAAACAAGGATAATTGAAAGTGACCAAAAAGTATTCTGAAAAGAAACCATAAAACCAATTACCAAAATACCTTAAGAGTTATGGTTCCAACAAAACCAGCTTTGACAGTAACTGGTAGTTTCAGCGAATTCAATGCCTCCGCCTTCAGTTTCAAGTCCTTGAGAACCACATCGCCTATAAAAAAAATGAAAGATTGTAACAGGAGATACCAGAACAAATTTAGGATGCCAAAACCCCTATTGTTTTTATAGGTGAAGGTGAATTTATTAACCATTTAGCAGGCAACCATGCATTTTGGAAAACCGAAAACCACATTAAGGATCCTAATACCACATAATCGAAAATGTACATTTCATGGAAGGCTCAAAAAATGTTTTAGAAGCTGCCGTCTCCACTACAGTTTTTTTTGCCGGTTGCAAAGAGGAAATGCATGTGCATCAAGAAAAAAAGGAAACAGCGAAAAGACTAGATACCTGTGCTTTACTCTGTTGGTCATAAGAAAGGGATGCTTGACACATGAAATCTTGAGGAAGGAAAGATCATACTTTCGTGGTGCTCTTTATGTGGAAAGACAGGGGAAACTAATAGCCACCTATTCTTGCATTGCAGTTTCACAGCATAGGTCAGGTCCATATTTCTCAATTTTTCAGAAGTAAAATGACCTACGCCAGAACATACAGCTGATTTACTAAGTTGCTAGGTCAGGAGAGGGGTAGCAAGAGACAGAAGACCTAGTGGAATTTAATTCCACATTGAATTTGGTGGATAGTATGGAAGGAGAGAAATAGTAGGACTTTTAAGGATATATCCAATTTCATTCACAAGGTTAAGTGGAATTGCATTGTATCTCTACATTTTTGGTGTAAAGAGATAAGATCATAGGATTCAGATCAACTTTTAAAATTCTTAGGATCCTTCTAAGCATTATTGAAAAGTAGCCTGAGTAACTGGTAAAGTTGTCATACGACCAGGAGGTCATGCATTCAGGCCATGGAAACAGCCTCTGGCAAAAATACAAGGTAAGTTTGCGTAAAATAGGCTCTTGTAGTAGATTAGATTTTTGCCATTTATTTAACATCAAGTGAATGCCTCTCGATTGATACATGTCCACATTTATTTTACTTGAATATTTTTTTTTAAGAATGATAAGATTATTATAAATGTAGCACAAAAGACTGTGCTGTGTCAAATTTACAGCTTACACAAAAAAGCTTGAGTCCAATCACTCCCCCAGATCCTACTTCAGGGATCTATAATGTATTGAGTTGACATACCGTACAAAATCTTCTGTACACCAAAAGTGGGGGGAAATACGATTCAACTTAATTTTTTGTATGGAATTGCTGATTTCTCCAAATTATCTGCCATTTTTTCCTCCCATAAGCAGCCCAATATTGTCTTCTGACACTTTTCGTGTCCGACCAGTCCACCAGATAGGTTCCAACAGGCCATTAATTCCTATGTAGTCTTGGGGTGTAGTTTTAGGCAACATACATGACATCCCCTACTTGCTTAGAAATAATTGCCATAATAATCTAGTGACCTGACAATGTATGAACGGATGACTATTGCTCTTAAATTCCTTCCCACAATGATAACATCTGGAACACAGTTGCATTCCTCTTCTCTTTAAGTTGTATCGTGTAAGGGAGTCATTTCCAACTACTAATACACAATACACTAAAGGGGTATTTTCTGCCAGACTGCTTTCCAACTCCATATACGAGACTGTTATCCAGCTTGGAGTAAAGGAGAAAGCACAGGAACCAGGATCAAAAAATTTAGAGGGATTTTATATGGGATGATTTAGTGTGGAGAGGAAGTTTCACCAAGTAAATTGGGATACTGACACGACACTAAAGTGTTAGGTTGGACACAGGGTTAAAGATCTAATGAAATTAGACAGTGCTACTCGGAAGTGGTCGTAGAAATTTCAGGCAATATAGAATGTTTTTTGGAGGGAGGTGATTGCTTAGAAATATGGTATCTTAGAAGGGGAATGGAGGACTTACAATATCACTACTCCTCATGGATGTGGGCTTTGGTGGAATATTTTCAAAGGATGGGAAGAGTTTGATGAAATGTATCATCTAGGGTAGGTAATAGGAGTTGGATAAGTTTTTGGGACATAGGTGATGCGGGGAAACAGCATTCTGAGCATCACTTTTCCAAATATGTACAGTATCTCATGTCAAAAAAGATGTCAGTCCAACGGGAAAGAAGGCTACAATTTAGAGAAGTTCATTTGGACTTGAGGTTTCGGTCACACAGTTCTAAGGGTTGATTGAGTTGGACCATAAATAAAAAATTACAC
The DNA here is from genome assembly GCA_026153255.1 of Solanum medicagineum. Taxonomy (NCBI): domain Eukaryota; kingdom Viridiplantae; phylum Streptophyta; class Magnoliopsida; order Solanales; family Solanaceae; genus Solanum; species Solanum medicagineum. The sequence goes on along the minus strand of JAPFFP010077221.1, from coordinate 10,737 downwards.
AAGCAAGACATAATGCATGCAGATGGGAAGAGGGAAGTAATGGTTTTTTCTATTTAAGTCGTTTTTTTAATTAGAGTAACATTGTATTTTATCCAGCACAATACTTAGGTAGTACAGAAACCATATTTACAAAAGGTACTCTGGAAATGCTTCTATCTCTATCTATAAAGAGTCAAGTACATCAATAATAGACATAGACTCATTAGAGTATAACTGATTACACCAAAAACATAGTAAAATAAAGTTAAGATCTTCTGCAATCTGTTTAAGTCTTTCTCTGAGAAACTTTGCGCATACTGCAGTCATTTTCCTACATTTATCGGTATGGATCCCTGAGTACTGGGAAAGGTCAGTTCATTTTATTAGGAGCTGATTTTGATGGCTGAGAATGTGAGGAAACAGAGAATTACATGCGTCGCTCGGTGCTTCATGTGCAAATAATCGTGAGAAGACGTGAATCATCTCCTTCTACATTGCCGATTGGAGTCTAGTACTGAGATGTTTTCATCTTCAGCGGGTGAAGCCACGCATAGTTAAAGAAGTTATATTAAGTTGGACAGAGGGCGATAAAGCTCAAGAACAGCGACCAGGGTGAAAGCAGAGCTGACACAGTGGATAAATGGTACACATATGACATGGAAATTAAAAATACCTCCCTTTCAGACTGAATTTTTCTCATCAAATCAAGACACTATTTTTTGCCAGAAAAGAAAAAATCACCAGTCTTTCAGCTACAATCTAGTATAACATGTATGAACAAATTGAATTGGAAATTCAAAAACCAAACAGGAAACTGAAAATATGAAAATACCTTGCCATACGCTGATTCTCAAAGCCTCCGCCGATAATCCATGGACATATTCACCAAGATATCTTCGAAGCAAATGCAGAACCTACACCATGTACAAAATATTTAATAAAAGCTAATACAAAAGACAAGAAGGACAAAGAAGTACACAGCTAATTAAACATGACATTATAGATACTTTTTCCCCTCATTCTGGCAAATAAAATTTACTAAAAAGCATTAAAGAAAATTATGAAGCAGGTGATTCATCGAGTAGATGCAAGTAGTACAAAGGAGAATTACCTAGTTCATTGTGCCCAATACTAAAGATAAGGGAACTAACGAAGTCCAAAAAGGTGTCAGGAGTGTTTAAAGGGAAAAGATTATAACAGCTATATAAACATAAAAACATGTTGTTAGGATATCTCATAAGTTGTTTGCTTCTTTTACCCACTCCATTCCAAAATTGACCATCTCATCGAAAAATGCGAAAGATGACCCACTTCCTCCATCTTCCCCTCAAGCCGATCTGCAACAAAATGAAATCAAAGGAACTTCCAATTTACGTGGTCAAAAACCTTCTAAGATCCAACATGCACAAGACACATAGCTCACCCTTTTTCTTTGAATCAACCACTTCATTAGCCACCAAAGTAGCATCCAAAATTTGTCTTTCTTTGATAAAGGCATTTTGTGAAGAAGAAACGCACACCCCCAGAACCCTCTTGAGTCTATTAGAAAGTACCTTAAAAATAATGTAGATGCTTCCCACTAGACTAATAGGTTTGTAGTCTCAGTTTCTTGGACACAGTCACCCCCTCATTAGGAATAATGATAACGATAGAAGCACTTAAGCTTCTTTCAAATTCACCCTACTTGGAACTCCTCAATAGTACCCAAAACATCATTCTTGATCAAGCTCCAACAACGTTCAAAGCAAGCCAAAATAAAGCCAAATAATTGTAAATTTTATTATAGCTATTATTCCTTTTCAGAATATTATGTCATGCTTTATATTATTTTGTCATGGCTTCTTCTCTCTTCATTATTATCTTTTCCAAACTGCCTTCATTTGCTTCTCCTTGAGCTGAGGGTCTATCAAAAACTTCTCTACCTCTCAAGGTAGGGTAAAGTTTTACCCAGCCCCATTTTTGGAACTACTCAAGTATGTTGGTGTTATTTTTACCACCACTCTTTCTATAACCATTAAGCACCTCCAACATCACCACTGCCAACTACCACCACCGTCGCCAACCATCTTTGCCATCATCGCCACCACTACCAACCACTATTGTAAGTCATTACCACACTTACCACCTCCATCATTATCAATCACTACCATCACTGTTGGCGATCCCTACTACCAACCACCTCCACCATCACAATTAGCACCACTGCCAACTACCACCAACACCATGGTCAAGTCAACCACCAAACATTTTTTTTAATCAACACTAACATCACTTACTACTCACATCAACCAACTCCACCTTCACATTTACCACCACTATCAATTGCCAGTACTCAATCACTATAACACCAACTACCTCTACAATTACAACTATCACCACCACCATCGCAAACCATTAGCACCAATCATCATCACACTACCACCACTATAAACCATCTCCACCATCACTATCAAACATAAATATCGTTTAACCAAATAATTATTATATTATATCAAATTTATTTTCTCTAATATTTAACTACTTTTTATTTAATTATATAGTTATTATGTTTAAAAATAAAATAAACTATGCACATCCAAATGTTGAAAAACTAACAACCTTAACCATTCAATTTTCAGATCTAGATTAATCATTCAAACATGCTTTTAAGTTCAGATATATTAATCTTAATGCAAACAAATAGGGCCTAAGATGGTACCATCCAACATCATAGCTCACTTCTTTCTCATTTTTTGCAAAAATATTCTTTTACGTGATTTGTATTATGCTTGGCTTCTTATCCCTTTATGGCTCTAGCTTAGGTAAAGGCTCTTTCGTGGCTCTTGTTTGGGTAAAGACACTTGTTACACTTTGTGTAGATGGTCATCACATATTGTTTCATAATGTGTTGTATTGTGTTGTATTATTTTGTCTTGATGAATATAACATTCGGATATATCATATTGTTTTTCATCATAACATAAAATATCGTACATGAGCAATTTAAATGACAGATGTATAAAAGAAACAGGGTATGGGATATGGCAATGCTTAAAAAATATAGTGTAAAGGATCAAATATGATTATTAGATAACAAGTAAAGGTAGAATGCGAAGAAAAAATAAGATAATGACGCGACCACATCAAATCGGTCGTTACATAAAATAGGGCTTCTCAATATTATTTCAATGAATTTACCGATACAATATAATAAAATTTAAGTAACAACCAAAACAAGCATGTATTTAAATTAACAATATAACAAAATACGGAAGAACTATCCAAACAAGTTGTAAGGGATTGCATTCCTATTTAGTATCACATCAATTGTATGTTGTTACAATACATCAAGAAGGAATAGAATTGTTTTCTTTTTTAAAAAACTGATAATGTTAGTAACAGAATTGTATTTCCTTACATTTCAATCTCAATGGCGACATATATTTCTTTTTCCAATAAATCACAAAATAACATACTTGAATTCTTAATAGAAGTAAACTAAGGAAGCATATCACACTACAGCTTTAAGGAAAAATAGTAGACCACTCCACTACTTTGAATGCATAGTCAAAAAATAAGACGGAACTATTTCACCTCATGATTTCCAAATATTAATCAAAGAAAAAATAGACCACTAAATCAATTCAATTAACGAGGAACAAATATAGTATAAACTTTGACAATTTAAACAACACACCAAAGACAGTATAAACTTTGACAATTTAAAAAACACACCAAATAAAAAAAAAAAGAGGAGTAAAAAAATTTTAACCAAGTAAATGTTTTCATCAACAATAACAAGGTCAACTTGGCCATATACAGGTGTTATACCAAAATAGGAGAAACCAGTAAACTATGATTATCTATACAAGACATCAAATCGTCTTAATTCAAATAGGAACAACATGGGTGAACTAAAAAACAAAATTGGAAATCGGAGACTACTCTTTAGTTGAGCAACGCTTATCTCCATCCTTCAGAAGCTCTCCTATTTCTCTCTTTCCAAATGACCCATAATAAGACAAGAGGAGCAACATTACAAGTCCTGTGTCTTCTTCTCTTAGCTCCACTCTTCCAAAGGAATATCTACTCTTGTACGGGTCTTGGTATAACCCAAAAAACTCTAAACCATCTAACAAATATCCTCCCATAACCTCTTTAGCTAATTTGCAATGTAATAAAATATGGTCCACGTCCTCACCCGACCTCCTTATAAAGGAAACATCACCTCAAGCGAATAAGCTTTTGTGTCCAAAGGTTTTCTGCCTTCACATTCACCCCTCTAGTATGCCACGCGAAGCACACCTTACTTGATACCTTTGGCATCCAAGCAGCGATATGTGGAAAACTAACCTCTTCCAATCAGAAGCTTCACATAGAATGGTTTAACGGAGGAACACTTGTAATTTCCCAACTCTCACCTCAAAGCATAAGGATTGTGAAATGGCTCACAGTGCTTTTGAAGTAAAACTAGCAATATTTGAAGCTCAATCACCTCCCAATACTTAAGATTCCTCCTAAACTTTTAAATCTCAAAAAGTTTCATCCCTTAGTGAGGTGTAAGCTTATAGCTTGTTTGGCCAAACTTTGAAAAATAGCTTACTCTGAAAAGTGTTTTTAAAATAGTACTTTTGTGAGAAGCAATTTGTTTTTGAGCAACAACTTCTAAAAGTAGTTTTGAACAGCAGTTAGTGTTTGGCAAGCATTTTCAAATTGCTTCGAAATACATTTTTCTCAAAGTAATTTTCAAAAAAAACAACTTTCAGGGAAAACACTACCTTTTAACTTTGGAACTTCTGCTACTCCCTATAAGCACTTATTTTATCCCAAAAGCTTGGCTAAACATCTTACTTTCCTAAATAAGCACTTCTTGAAGAAAAATAAGCATTTTTTACCTTCCCAAAGCCTAGCCAAATAGACTTTTAGAAGCAAGTAACAACAGCTATGAGGAAATAGTAGTTACCTGATGCACTAAAAAAAATCACTACGTTGAATGCATACTCTGAAAATAAGGTGAAACTAATTCACCTCATCATTTCCAAATTTTAATCAAGGAAAAACTAGAACTTCAAAAACAATACAATTAACGAGAAATAAATACAAACTTTGAACAACTTAAGCAACACACAAAATAAAAAATAGTGAGGTGCAAATTTATAGCTTGTTTGGCCAAACTTTTGAAATTAGCTTACTTTAAAAAGTTTTTTTACAAAACTATTTTTATTAAAAAAAAAAGTATTTTCTTTTCTGGTGAGAGGCAGTTTGTGTGTGGCCAGTAGATTTTAAAAGCACTTTTGACCAACAATTAGTATTTGGACAAGATTTTTCAAAGTGCTTCGAAAGTACATTTTTCTTAAAAATGCTTTTCAAAAAAGAGTTTTGGAGGGGAAAACACTTTTTATAACTTTTTCAGCTTAGTTTCTCCCAACAGTTTGGACACACACTTTACTTTTCTAAATAAGCACTTTCTGATTTACTTTCTTTTTAAAAAAATATTTTTGACCCCCCAAAAACTTGGCCAAACAGGAGTACATAACCCAATAGCCATAAGGAAATAGTAGTTCACTGACTGGCATTAAGAAAAATCCACAACCTCAAATGCATACTCAGAAAATAGGCTGAAACTAATTTATCTCATGATTTCAAAATTTTAATCAATTAAAAAACAAAACTTCAATTAAGGAGGATTAGATATAGTGCAAACTTTGAACAATTCACAACAAACAAACAAGAAAAATTCTAAAGTGAGAACGAAAGAAAATCCACTATTTCAAATGCATACTCAGAAAATGGACTGAAACTAATTCACCTCGTGATTTCCAAATTTTAATCAATAAAAAACTAAAACTTTAATCAACGATGATTAAATACAGTACAAACTTTAAACAATTCATAACAAATAGACAAAAGTGAGAATGAGACAAAATCCACTACTTCAAGTTCGAATGCACAGACTAAAACTAATTCATCTCATGATTTATAATTAATTAAAAACCAGAACATCAATTACCGAAGATTAAATACAGTACAAATTTTGAACACGTCATAACAAACAGATAAAAAAATGTGAGAATGAGAGAATATCCTCAACTTCAAGTTCGAATGCTCAGACTGAAACTAACTAACCTCAGGATTTCCAATCTCTGATTAACTAAAAACCAAATCTTCAATTAATGAAGATTAAATACAGTACAAACTTTGAACAATTCATAACACACGAGAAAAAACAATGATCATAATAACAATAAAGTGAAAAATGAGAATGAGAGTATGTTTACATGTGCTTCGAACATGATTATATTGAATCAATGGCGATCTTTCAAATCAGGAGGAATCGACCCGATATAGTAATTAGCCACGATCACCGCAACCATCTCATCTCATCCATCTCATCTTTGCAACCTACATCTTTTGGATATGTAAGTTATTGATTGGCAAGCACTACACCTAACATAACAATAACGGTTTAGTAACCCTTAACCCTAATGATTGCAGAACATTAAGCAAAAATCAAACACGAAGAGCATGAATAGTAGGGAAAATTGAATAGGAAATACAAGAAGAAGACACAAGACTTGTAATGTTACCTCTCTTGTCTTATTATGGGTCATTTGGAAAAGAGAGAAATAGGAGCGCATCAGAATTTGAAAATTGTGATGTTAGCTAGTTTCAGTCTAAGTATTCGAACTTGAAGTAGTGGATTTTCTCTCATTCTCACACTTTTAACTGTTTGTTATGAATTGTTCAAAGTTTGTACTGTATTTAATCCTCGTTAATTGAAGTTCTGGTTTTTAGTTAATTATAAATCATGAGGCGAGTTACTTTTAGTCTGCGCATTCAAACTTGAAGTAGTGAATTTTCTCTCATTCTCACTTTTTTATCTGTTTGTAATGAATACTTAATCATTGTTAATTAAAGTTCTAGTTTTTCATTAATTAGAATTTGGAAATCACGAGGTGAATTAGTTTTTTAGTCCATTCTCTGAGTATGCATTTGAAGTAGTGGATTTTCTTTCGTTCTCAGTTTAGGCTTTTTCTTGTTTGTTTGTTATGAATTGTTCAAAGTTTGCACTGTATTTAATCCTCGTTAAATGAAGTTCTGTTTTTTAATCAATTAAAATTTGGAAATCATGAGGTGAATTAATTTCAGCCTATTTTCTGAGTATGCATTCGAGGTTAGGGCTTATTGGTAACTCTTAATCCTAATGATTGCAGAACAGTACGTAAAAATCAAACACGAAGAGCATGAACAGTAGGCAAAATCGAATAGGAAATACGAGAGAGATGAGAGATTCTTACTTCTCTGTGGATGGAAAAAATGTCCGATATAGGGTTCTATGATAAATGGTGGGCGGGTTTCTATTTATCTTCTGCTCTTTTATACTAGCTCGGTGCTATTTCGAATAGGGGTTTATCACATGGTTCTCTTGCTAATCCTATAATTAATGAAATAATCAAAACAAACGTGATTTTCTTGCTAACCACATCATACCACGGAAACTACCGTCCAAACAAATTGTTACTATGAAATCCCCCTGAACAACGAAAGCAATGTTCTTAAAATGTGGTATTTGATCAATCAATTAGAATGTCCTTTTCTTTTATGTTCTTTTGTATTCGGTCATCTCAAAATGTTTGTTGAATTTGAGAATATTGTTATAGTTCAAATTTTCTGAAATTCAGAAGTACCATTTTATTTGTTTCATTTCGATTATAGTGAAAAGTTAAATTGCAATTTCAGTGAATGCCAAGTTGGTGTATAAGTTGCAACAAATTCAAAGAAAAGCTTAGTCTAAACATCCCAAGGGAACGAATTCCCAGAAAAGAAAAGAAACAAACTTTAGCAGAAGGGTCTTGTTTTAAACAAGATAGGAAGTGAAAAAGTGTGTATCTTTTTACTAACTGTTCAATATAGAGTGAGTTGACACACTAAAAAAGAAACCTTCCCTAAATAAAACACAATACAATTTACCACAGCATTCAAGACTATGAAGTATAATGAGGGAGTAGTAAGAAGATAAATGTGAAGAAAAAAGCAACAAAACAAAGATTGAAGGAATTCTTTTTGGGTTAAAAGAGAAAAGGAAAGTAAATGCTTATATATATACCAAAAGACGTGAAAACAGAGCTAAACACCTTGAATGAAGAGGTGATTTACTTGATTTGTTGTTTGACTTCTCTCAGTCTATTCACAGCTTAGTAACGAAAGGCAGTCAACCTGCAGGGTCTGCTAACATAATCCTTACGGAATGCCTCGCTGAAAAATTTAAAAAGGAAACAATAACATATGACGAATGATGACTCCTTTCTATCACCAAGATCATTGTAGAATTTAAATGCATGAGAAAAACAAACATAATTTACGATCCAAACACAACAAGTAATCATAAATCCAAACACAAAACAAATATGAAAGAAAATTGACATACTTTGGATTTTCAAAAATTCCACTTGTCCGAGAAAATTAAAACAAACTTACATATGCATAAAAAGAAAAAGATAAAAAGTTTATGAATCAGATTAACAAACCTTGTATAAATTCAATAGAGAATAGAGGATGACAAACAAATTTGTAATCTACAGATCAATAGTCTTTGGGCGGAGAGACTATGGATGTACTTTCGTCTGAAAAGTAAAAAACCTATTCACTTCGTTTGTGTAAAATATTTCTCTTCTAGTCCTTCCCTTTATCTAAATATATAAAATTAAGCCCCTCCTCCCAAAAAAGCAATAAATAAATGTCTACACTTTTCTGTGTTCCCTCGAATAAAAACAACTCTAGAATACTTTTACACTTTTTTTTTATTTTCATGATTTTATATTTTTTATATTTGTAATTTTACATTAGTAAATTTATTTAAATAAATTAGCTTATAAATTTTATTTATTCAAATTTTAAAATTTAATTTATTTGTGATTTCATATTTGCATAATAAATAAAAAACAATTGTAAGGTCAATTTTTTAAAAAAAATAATTTAGTTGAGTGATTTTATTGATATCAAATAAAGTTCAATGATATTAACTGTATTCTTAAAGTTGGGTGACCTTGTAAATATAAACACTATACTAAAACTACAACTTTCAATATTTTTTGTGTAAATATAATTTGTTTATTTTACAATTATTTACCATCTTTACAATTTTAATTGTTATTCGGAAGAAAATGACTTGTATACTTTGAAATATCGATTCAATAAAAATAATAAATAAATGTCTACACTTTTCTATGTTCCCTGGAATAAAAACAACTTTAGAATTAGAGTCTGTTTGGCTTAGCTTAAAAGCTGATCAAACTTATTTTTAAGCTCTTTTTAGCTTATAAAAATGTTTGACAATTTTCAAAACAGCTTAAAAAAGTTAAAATTTGGTTAAAATAAGTTAAAAATTAAAAGCAGCACCCCGCAGCTTTTTATTTTTTAGTTTAAAAATTGTTATAGTTTGACCAAAAAAATTACCTATTTGATCTAAATATTTTTTCATATTCCCAAAAATATCTTTAATTAAACTAACTCTAACTACTCTGTCCCTTCTCATTATTTCAATTCAAACAATAGTCTAGCGCTCTTCTGCTCTTTGAAACCATCGCTTAGCAATGTTCTTCTCTCTGTTGCTTTTCTTGTTTATTTAAATACTTCTATTTGTATCAAACCTTCTAATCTTGGAATATGAATGTATTTTAATTTATATATTTGTCCTTCTTTCACTTTTTTAAAAAACAATTTATGATAGTAAGAGAAATATGTGAATGATAAATAAATATTATTATTCATGAAAGTAATTAAAAAATATCTTAAATTTCTTGTGTGAAATAAGAAGGAAAGTGTATGTCATTAAAAAGAATAAACATCATTGGTTGATTAAATATTAGAAGGTTCTTGAGAGTGCAAGAGAAAATTGGAATAATTGGTATATTTTGACAATTGAATATCTCAATTATTTTTCAATTTCAATCACGAAAAAATAGGCATCTTAAAATTTTCATGTGATTTATCAAAATTATATATTTTAAAACTTAAAAGAAATTGTATATATAAAATTTACTTAAATAATAAGTTTATATTGATATTGAATCAAAATATAAATTTATTTTTACTTTATTTTTTTTAGACGAAAAAATCTTAAAGTAATTAGTTTTTATAATGTTAACAACTTGAAGGGTATTTCAGACATTTTAATTAAAAAATATGTTTAACAGCACTTATGTGTCAAACACATCAATAACTTTTTTCCGGCTACAATACTTTTGTCTAAACACATAATTGTTTATTTTTCAAATAAATTTTAGGACTTACAAAAATGCTTCTAAAGTACCTTTTAAAAGTTATTTTTTTAACACTTAAAGTTATTTTTTTCTTAATTTTATTTAGAATTTGTTTTTTTTTAAATGACGTGACTGAATTAAAACATGTCACGTGTAAAAGGTGGTTTTGCTAAACCAACGTTTAAAAATTATAGCATAAATGAGTCTTTCCTTTAACAACAATGACATATTTGAGCCAAACTTTTAACGGATGACATAAATGAATATTTTGTTAAAGTTTGATGGTATATTTGAGCATTTTTCAAAAAATAAATAACATAATTTGATTTGATATTGATTTTAAAAAATTTTCAATGAGCAAATCTGTAACACCCCACACCCTTATAATATTGGTACAACCCAAAGGAAACAAGACATAAAAAGGGCAAACGACGCTAAAGTTCAAAAATGCTTGAATCTTGTGTTAATGGGCTATACGTGCGTCTAACGCTTAAGGGGATCGAGAATATACGTGTTT
>JAPFFP010077210.1:0-23064 GCA_026153255.1 Solanum medicagineum | reverse complement strand
TGGTTTGGGCCCAAATTGTCAAGTGTTTTGCATTATCTTTGGGCCCTTTTTACTATACTTCTTGGGCTGAAAATGAATCCCATTTATGATGCTAAAACATGGGCTAAATTTACACCCTTAACATGAGCTTTATTCGTAATCGAACCTAGATAAATTCGACATCGAGCCTGGTCTCCATTTAACTAACGATTTGAGCTAAGCAAGCAAGTGACTCACCTACTTGCTTACTAACTCCTACAAGCACCTCAATTATTTTACTTCATTTAATGTCTTAATCTCCTCATTTCAACACAAAACATGTATTCACTTGCCCCTCTTAAGCGTTAAATGCGCATATGGCCCATTAACGCGAGATTCGAGCACTTTTAAGATTTAGCGTCAGTTTGTCCAAACCATGTCATGTTTCCTTTGAATTATACTAGTATTGTAAGGTGTGGGGTGTTACAGGATATCACTTCTTCATGCCCGCTTTAGCTCCCCAAATGGTATTTTCAACTTATTGATACCCCCAACAAACCTTGACGGAGGCTACACCTATGATCCTCAAACTGTTCACATGTCTACATAACATCTCCAATGGGACCTCCTCATAGGTCAACTAATTTGCCACAACATCCACAACCTCAAAGAATCCTATAGCACTTGGGCCACCAACACATCCTCTTAACATAGATCCATGAAAGACTGGATTAGCCCTATCCATTCCCATAGGCAATTCCAATTTATAGATCACCTTACCAATTCTCTTCAACACTCTATAAGGACCCACAAACCTCGTGCTCAATTCCCTTTTCTTGCCAAACCAGATCACATCCTTCATGGGTGAGACTTTCAAGGACCCCAACCACCAACACAAGTACACATAGCCTACTATAGTACCTAAGAACACCATCTCCCCCTTGGGAGAAAACCAACACTTCACTACCCTCCACCATCGCATTCAACTCTAGTAAGGTGGGGTCATGGACTTGCTCTAACTTGACCCATTCAACCAAATAAGATTCTGAACTATCAAATCCACTACACTACCACAAATTTCAAATGCCCACACCTAGTCCGATAAGGTTATCTCGGGGATATCACCCTCCCTCACTCTCACTATGGCAAAAAGAAACCGAACTGAAGATCAATTTCCGAAAAGTAATGACTAGCCTTTTGTAGTTGTTCAAATAGTTTATGTATCCTTAACCATCACGTTACAACCTTACGGGCTCTACATTCATTGAAAGCATGATATGCACGTACCAAATCCACCCCAAGACCTCCAAATCCACCAACCCAAGTGCAACAAAATTAAAACACAAGACTTTATGCAATAAGGACATGAGAAAACCTCTATAGAATTTTTTGGAAAAAAAGGAATAATGAAAGATATAGTGGTTCTCAGACCTATCAATGTATGCACACCAAAATAAAAAATCATCAACACACCGGTAGCAATGTCGGGCACCTCATCCACCTCTTGCCTCCCTTGAAGAGCATAGAATCGATTATGTCGTGGGTCACCCTCTTGTTGGCAACCTTGAGCCCTTTGATGAACATGACCACGTTGCCCATGTGTTCGGCCATCCTTACCCTTGTAGTGAGCATGTGGACAATCCAGAATTTTGTGACCCATCTCACCACACCCAAAGCATGCACCCCTGTTCCTCTAACATGTATCATCTTGATTCCTCCCATATTTTTGGTATCTAAGATGAGTCAGCCCATTATTACCCCCTTGGAGCCTTAGGTTAGGTGCCCCATCCTTAGGAACCCTCTTACTTGGAGCACTAGAGGATCCTTGTCCTTGAAACTCAATACCTTGTTGGAATCAGTCACTCTCAAACAGAGCCCTCTTAGCCTTACCACATCTTCTCTTTCTAAACTTTTCCCCCTCCAATTGTTCGGCATAACTCATGAGGCAGGACAAATGTGTATCACTTATCAACATGGCAGCACAACACTCCTCATTAACCAAGTCGGACACACTCATAGCAAATTTGTTCATCCTAGACCTCGGCTCGGCCATCAATTATGCAACATACTTGGAGAGTTGATTGAACTTGAGGACATATCACCTCACACTCATAGATCCTTTCTTTAGATTCATAAATTCCATCATTTTGTCTTCCCTTAGCTCAAGAGGGAAAAATCGGTCACCTTGAACTCTTCTGAAAGAATGGCATTGTTATTCTACTTCTTCACCCTCCATTGGGTGAACCAACCTTGAACTACCCCCTTGAGTTGGTAGGATGCCAGCTCCACTTTATCCTCCAATCTAACCCCCATAATAGACTACACTTTATACACTTCATCAATAAATTCTATAGTGTCCTCATCCATTATAGACCCATGGAACTATGATGGGTTCATTCTAGTAAAATCCCTCATCCTTGAGGCCAGAATAGAAGCCTGGGGGCTTGGAGCTTGGTTGCCCCTCCATCTTGAGGAGCTTGAGGAGCCGAGTATGTCGGTTATCGCACGGGTGCATGGGCCCTCTTTCATTTCCCTCTTTGAAGTGATATGATCTGGGAGAGCAAAGAAAATTCATTAGGGGATAAAAACTTACCCTACAACTAAGGCACGATATAGACCATGAAGAAGTGAAAAAATTCCTAAAAAGCCTCACAGCCTCCCATTCACAGTTGTGGCACACTTCAAAACCATGAATAAGACTCTAATCAACGTGGTGTGTTGGATTCCTAGGATTATTAACAGCCTAATGCTCTGATACCAAGTTTTTAACGACCAAAGCCTAGGTCCTAGATGTGATACGATGAATGGGAACTTGAAGGGACCCAAACAAGCCTCTTAACATATCAATTACACATCCCTAGTTGCGGAAGCAAAGTAAACAACATCAAGAGAGTATAAATAAGGATAAAGGGGCTAAGGGAATTCTTTAATAGCATAAATCATAGAAAATTCAAAGCTAAAGCATAATTACAACACTTGTCCAACAACACCTCTAAACATAGAATGGATGGGGGCCATACACCTTCCGGGCTCACCCTCATAGAATCAAGAGTTCAACATAAAGATATAACATAAGCAAGAGTAGTATAGCTAGTATCCCTGAACTTGAGGACTCACCAAAGCTTATCTTAAAGATGTACAAAACTAACCACGTGGAGGATGATCGTGAGGGGCTTCGATTCCTACATGGTCACATAATGTTTGCATAGAGTATATGTTAGTACGTTTTAATGTACCAAGCATGTAGGATGCAATGCAACAAGTGATAGGAAACATAATCAACATGCATAAGCATAAGTAAAAGATAGTGTAATATCAATATGGCATGCATTATCAATGCTTGAAGCAAAAAATGATTAGTCATAATCAAGGAACATAAATTTAATGTGGAATATATGTATGTTCAAACCTTACACCACCATGCTTGAGATGGGCCACATAGCCACCCACTCACCTTATGGTATAACATTTTCGGAGAGCGTTACCAATGTCTCTATCTTACTACATAGTCTTTTTGGTAGGTAGTGTAAGACATCCCCTACTTTACGATATAATCTTTTAGGTAGGAGCAATGAATTATTCTACCTTACAATATAATCATTTTGGTAGGAACCATGAATTGTACCTTACGGCATGACCTTTACGATATGTATTAAAGGATGTTCTTACCTTATGATATAATCTCTTCGATAAGAGCCATGAGCCATTCTACCTTACGGCATAGCCTTTTCGGTAGATCTTATAGAATATCCATACCTTACGAGATAATATTTTCAGTAGGAGTCATGAAAATAGCTCATCAAACCATCACATTCAAGTATCAAGAAAGAAGTTATCATTTTCCCAAGAACAAAACAAACATGGGAGCCCAACAATTCACTTGCAATGTCGTAAGTTGTTTACATGAATTTAATACCCATATATGCATTCTTTTAATCATCATAAAGTCACTTGACTTGTAGGGCATAAAATAGATTATCAATAACTCAAGAATCCCTAACTAGACATTTTATCAAACACTTGGTAGGTGTGTAATGCTAGTTCAAAATCATGAAATTCAAGAGTGAAATCATGTGAGAAAACTTAATGTAAATCAACTCACCAACACTTGGCAACACCCTCATGCAAGATACATTGAAACCCCTCATCAAGTCTCATAATAGATTATGGATTCATAGCTCAAAACATGCTTCAACAGTCAATATATGATGAAAACCCAACATAGTTCTTACTTAAATCCATAATAAGAAGTACGCATAGATAAATCAACTTGAAAACATGTAATTTACATAAGAAGGAAGGTTGGGAACTCTGGGTGGATGGACCAAATAGTTGAAACTTACATACCTCAACTTTGATTTGCTTGATGAAGATTCGAATGGGAACTTGAAGCTTAATTGAATTTCTTGATATTCAAAAATGAGTTTGGGAAACTTAAATTTGGGTGAAATATTTAGCTAAGTGTTAGAGAGGGCTTTGGGGAATGTCTTGAATGATATGGAATTGAAAAATAACTAAGTATAGGTGTTTTTATGTATAGGAAGGCTTAGGCCCAAGGCCCCAAGGCCTTAGGCCGAAAGTAAAACTGGAAACAAAAGACACATCTCCGTGATTGATTCACGTCGCGGAGGTGTCACGAACCCTCAGTGGAATTACAAAGTTGGTGAAATTCATTTTTCACTATGGGTCTTCTAAAATTTGGGTTATACCCATCCCCCACACAATTGTGCCTCCTGATCAAGAATATGAAGTCGAAAATTCGACATCACTCACAGATTTTGAGATATATGAAAATTACGATTATGGACATTTTTTAGGCACATTATCAGGCAAATTTTGGGGTGTTTCAAACAAAGTATTTAGACAATATCTTGATACATTTGTGACTGTATTTATTGATGATATCCTAGTGTATTCTAAGGACGAAATGGAGCATGCCAATCATCTTAGAATGGTCTTACAAGCTCTCAAAGACCAAGAATTGTATGCAAAGTTTTTGAGGTGTGAATTTTGGCTCTAGTATGTGGCCTTCCTAGGTCATGTTGTCTCGGGCAATGGTATTCAATTCGATGCCCAAAAGATTGATATGGTTAAGACCTAGCCCAAACCGACCTCCCCCACTGACTTATGGAGTTTGTTACGGTTGGAGGGCTGCTACAATAGATATTTTAAGGGGTTTCATGCCTTGTCTGCACCACTGACAAAGTTATGGCAGAAAAAGGTCAAGTTTCAGTGGTCCGACAAATGTGCAAAGAGCTTCTAAGAGTTGAAGACTAGACTGACTACCCCAGTTTTGACTTTGCCCGATGGGATAGAAGACTTCATGATATATTGTGATGCATCCATAGTTGGACTGGGTTGTGTACTAATGAAAAGAGGAAAGGTGATAGTATACGCCTCTAGGCAACTTAAGTTTCATGAGAAGAACTATCTGACTTATGATCTCAAGTTGGCAACAGTGGTGTTTGCACTTAAGTTCTGGCACCACTATTTATATGAAGTGCATGTGGACGTGTTCACTAACCACAAGAGCTTGCAATATATTTTTTGTTAGAAAAAGCTCAACCTGCAGCAAAGGAGATGGTTGGAGTTTCTCAAGGATTATGACATGAGCATTCTCTATCACCCAGGTAAAGCTAAGATTGTTGCTGATGCTCTTAGCTGGTTTTCTATAGGTAGCACTGACCATGTGGAGGAAGGGAAGAAAGAATTTGCTAAGGAAGTGCACACGTTGGCCCGATTGGGGTACAACTTGAGGAAAATAATAAAGGTGGGGTCAATGTTTATAATGGGTATGCTTCATCCTTAGTGACAGAGGTGAAGGAAAAGCAAGAACAAGACCCTATCTTGTTCCAATTGAAAGAAGTTGTTCATAAGCAAAAGGTGATGGTTTTCTCCAAAGGGGGAGATGGGGTGTTGACGTACCAAGGTAGATTGTGTGTTCCCGATAACGATGGTATTTGAGAGAGTATCATGGCTGAAGATCATAGCTCCAGATATTCCATCCATCCTGGCTCTACCAAGATGTACCACAACTTAAGAGAAATCTACTGGTAGAAAGGAATAAAAAAGGACATTGTGAAATTTGTCTCTATGTGTCCCAATTGTCAACAGGTCAAGGTTGAGCATCAAAGGTCTTGTGGTTTAGCTAAGATCTGTGAAATTATAGAGTGGAAGTGGGAGATCAGCAACATGGACTTGATTATTAATTTACCAAGGTCCCGAAAGCAACATGACTCAATATGGGTGATCGTGGATAGGATGACTAAATCATCCCAATTCTTGGTAGTCAAGACCAACTAATATAGCTGAGGAGTATGCTCGGATATACATTTGTGAGATTGTGAGGTTGTATGGAGTTCCCTTGTCTATCATTTCGGATATAGGAGCTCTATTCTCCTCCCAATTTTGGAGATCTTTTAAGAATGGAATAGGTATGAAGGTGAACGTGAGCATAGCCTTCCATCCTTAGACAGATGGATAGGCGGAGTCCACTATTCAGACTTTGGAGTATATGTTGAGGGCTTGCATTCTCGACTTTAAGGGAAATTGGGACGAGCACTTGCCATTGATCAAATTTGCCTACAACAATAGTTATCATGCAAGTATCCAAATGGCCCCTTATGAAGCTTTGTATGGGAGAAAGTGTAGGTCACCGATTGGGTGGTTTGAGGTTGGTGAAGCTAAATTGATTGGACGTGATCTTGTCCACCAGTCCATGGAAAAGGTGAAGGTTATTAAAGAAAGGTTGAAGACTGCACAAAGTTGCCAAAAGTTTCCAAAAATCATATACTGATGTGAGGAGAAAGGACTTGGAAAGCTAGAAGATTGGGTGTACCTTTAAATGTCACCAATGAAGGGTGTCATATGGTTTGGTAAGAAGGAAAAGTTGAGTCCACGCTATATTGGACCCTATAAAATTGTGAGGAGGATGGGGAAGGTTGCCTATGAGTTGGATTTTCCATCCGAGTTAGACGGGATCTATCTGGTATTCCATGTTTCAATGTTGAAGAAATCCTTGGGTTATCCAACCTTGGTGATCACTATTGATAGCAAGGGGGTAAAACATAGCCAATCCTACAAAGAAATTCCAATCCAAACCCTTGATCAACAAGTTCGTAAGTTGAGAAACAAAGAGATAGCCTCAGTCAAAGTTCTATGGAGAAATTAATTTACTGAGGAAGCTACATGGGAAGCTGAGGAAGCCATGAAGAGCAAATACCTGTACCAATTCATGCCAAATGACGATGATGTCGAAGGTAATATCCTAATTCTTAACGTCATTGAAGTTTCCATTCTCGAATTGATGTGTTTATTCTATTCTTGAGTCTAGTATAGAGATATAGAAAGTGATGGATAGTTGAGAGTTCTAGAGTTCTTGAGTGAGGGGTGAGATGAGCTTTGAGTTTACTCGTGCCATAACACTAACTTTACTCATTATTCAAGGACGAATGATCCCAAGGGGGAGATAATGTAACACTTTGCAAAATTACTAAAATGCCCCCAGTACGTAATCATACAGATAATGCGCCTTCCCAAGATCCGATGGGAAATTTGAGACCAAATTTGCGATCATTGTGAAAAACTGAGTGGGAAAATGACCTCGACCCGATTTTAGAGCAACCAGGTCAAAAAATAATTTTCGCTAATTAATTGGAAAATAGTGTTAGTCTCCACCCTTGGCGCGACGCGGACTGACACTTATATTTTTTAAAAAAAAAAATCGATAGGAAGATTAAAATTTGTTCAGAGGAATTTTTGGAAGAAATACAGTGGTCCGTGTCCCTGGCTCATTGCGGACTATTGCAAAATTCGTGAAAATTTTCTTTTAATTACGGGAATGGCCTTTTGGTCATTCCCTGACCTATCCTAAGTCCCAAGAATATATTTAAGGATTATTTTATTCGTATTAAGGGTTTCAAAATCCATTTTTCCTAATTCCTATGTGAAGAAATCTTGAGAGTGGAGACAAGAAAGCTTGGTGGATTGCAAAGTGTGGGTCAAGTTTTTGAAGAAGATTAAGATAATCTTCATTCTAGGTATGTAAAGGCTACCCAAAACTTGGGATTGTTCTCCCGTATGTCCCCCTGAGTGTAGTAGGTTGCTAGTTGAAGGTAATTTTTTGTCTGTAAAATTCTTGAACGTTTTACCAAGAACTATTTTTATATTTCATATATTTTCTTAAATTAATGATCATCATAACTTGAATTTATTGTTTAAGTGAATTATTGTATGATTTTACAAACCCTACATGACCTCCTTATTAAGGACTTCAAAAATGAACCTAGTGGTTGATGTCTAGAGCCTTAATGATGTAAATATGCTTGGTTGTTGTGGTTCGGGTCTTGAATTGAGTAAGCGTGGATGATAATAATGATAGAATTGACTGAGAGTGAGACCCTTAGAGTCTTTATGAAGTTGAACTTAAATTTTAACAAAGTTCCTAATTCCTTGAGCTGATAAATAACAAAATAAGTTGATGTCCTTGTCTTGAGAGAGAGATTGATTGTATAGACGATCTAATGTGAAGACTTATGAGCATGTCGAGTCATGGGAGGAGTATTGAGCACCAAAATGGGTAAGAATGAGTCTCACTTGCACTCATTAATTATGTGGCTAGCGTAGGAGAGGATTGGGTCGTGAGAGTGGATATTTCCTCAATCCCAAAAGAGGACTTGACAGATTTATGAATCCACAGATAGACTTGTCCTCTACCTCGGTAAGGTATTGGTTGGATATGACAATGATATCTCTTCATTGTATCATCACTGGCTTATGGATGATGGTTATCAGTTAGAGAAACTCCCGGATATGTTTCATATTGATAGTACTCTATTGTTGATGTGATGGTATGAGTCTGGATTGTTCTTGATGTGATACTGTCCTACTCCTTATTCTGAGATGAGATTGAGTAATTAATGAACTGATGTCATTTCATATTATCTTGTCTATACTGTTTATTCTTAGCCCGTTATACATACAGTAAATTCCACATACTAATGTTATTTGGTGCTCCATCATTTCATGATACAAATTTAGTAGATAAAAGACTTCAGGGACGAATCGTTGAGGTTCAGAGTTCCCTGATTCCACAGAGTGGTGAGTCCTTCCCTGCATTCAGAGGATGTTTCTTTCTTTCATATGTTTGAGTTATTTCTTGAGTTGTGGTAGTCATGGCCTATCATGGTACTTTCCTAGACATAGAGGCTTCATAGATGTAGAGTGATGACGGGTTGATGTCGAGGTTCTTTTACCTTTCCCTTTTTCATTGAGTATCTGTAACTTTATTTTATGTAATGGACATTAATGATTAGTGTTGTGGTTTATTTTTGACGTCAATGTCGTGAGGTAGAATAGCCCACTGATAGTTATTTGTCATTTATACGATGTCTTCTGCTAATCAATTGATTGAACGAATGTGATGAGGCAGGTGGTTTCCTTGGGGACTAGCAATAGTCTCTGAGTGCCAGTTACATCTAGGGTACCCTCTCGGGGCCTGACACCTATCTTATAACTGGAGGCATTATTGGAAATCTTGTGAGCTTCTTTACGGTTATATGTTAAGTGTTGTGATTGAAGATTTATGCTTATCGGTTTGATTATTTAATAGATGTTGATATGGATTGTTTATGAGTATTATGATATGTCGTGATGTTGTAGTGTGAAAGATCCTAAGTTCCGAATTGTCCCCATAGAGTTTTATACTTACCCGCCCCTTCGTATTTATGTACTATGTGTTATGTGAATTTGTGTTACTCCTATTCGCTATGATATCCCCATAGTGTGAGTCATATTCTCTCATCCCTTAGAATTATGTATTAACTATTCATATACGTTTCAGAACCGATGATGTGAATATGGATACTTTAAGGCTCATTTAGGGATTCACGGGTTTCCATTCACCATGTCACTCCTAGACCGTAGATCCAGGTATTTTATGAAATAAATTTTGATAGTAGAGTGATATTTTGAAATACTTATTAGAATATAATGTTGAGATGGTTAAGTGTAAGTTTGATAAAATTTTGTAACCAAATCTAAGTTGCGAAGGCTACTTTAGTAAATTATCAATGTTGATTCGTTTTTTGTTGGTCCACTTATATGATTAGAATGACAGGTGTAAAATAGAAAGTACAAAATATTATTTATTTCTAATTTAATTTCTTACCCTTTGAGTGATTTTGAACTACATAAGTGTCAATAAAAATACAAAAAAAACAAAGACAAGACAAAAGATCAAAATCACAAAATTTGTCTAAGAGTTTCTGAGTTGCTTATCTAGGTATGTCCAATTCTTTACCCTTTTAGGGCCGTAGTAATATCTTTGAAGTAATTGATGTGTGTCATGTGAGTTTCCGTGGCCAAAAAAATATGTTTTTAGTATTTTATATTTTTTTATAGTGTTATGTTATTTTTACATGAGATTTTTATTTTTGCATATAATAAAATTGAAATTGACATATTGAAATTGTAAAAAGGATAGAATTCATTTCCTCGTTTCTCTATATGCATCTATAAGCACGTTTTTTGAAATTTATATATATGTAAATTCTGCTACTTTAGGTCTATTTGTTTTTGAGCATTATCTCTTTTGAACTATATGAAATTCATTGATGGATTTATAGCATTATTAATGTGTGTAAAATTTCTATTTAAAATGAAATGTTATGTGTAAAAATAAAGATCTATTATAAAAATAGTATAGAACTATTTTTTTGGTAAACACTAGAAAACCATTTCTCCCTATAAATTTTGCGATCTTCATTTATGACAAGGGATACAAAAGTTAAAAGGAAAATAGTTTTCTGGTCCTTAATAATTTTTTTAATTTTTACGATATTTTATAAGATATTTGAAAATGTAATTTTCTTTTATTCAATTTATATAAGGGCAAATGAGCGTGTTTCCTTTGGAGAAATTTAGTACCATTTTCATAAAGGTGTGATTAGCCTCAGATAGCAAAACATGTTTATCAGGGAAGCATCTTTTTTAGTACTCCCTTTGTTTTATATGATATTTCACAATTCAAACTTAAGAGTCAAATTTGTAAATTGTGATTGTAAATTCAGATTTGGATTCTTTAAGCTTTTTTGAAATAATCTATATATTTGAAAATTATGTAGAAAATAGTATGATTCACAATAATTGATAATTCAAAATATTTAAAAAGCCATACAAAAAATCGTGATCAAAAGTTTCACATAAATTGGGACAAATTTTATTTTATTTTCTTTTTGTTCGTATGGTATGGGATTCGGAGTCAGCGATTTCATTCTTATTTATTTATTTTCTTAAATTTTGAGTTGAATCATGACATGATTATCAGATTGAAATAAAAAAAATACAAAAATAAAGAATTTCTTAGCATTTATAAAGTGTATGCATGTCTAGTCTTGTTGATTTTTCGTGCTTTATTTTTGGTCTCTTATGAAGCAGTGACCTCCAAGGATGAGCTTAACGAAAATGAAGCAGTAAAAAAACTCTCAAAAATTGTTACAGTAAAAAAAATCCACCAATCAAGCTGATAAAAGTTCTATTGTCTTGCCGCGTGTTGTACATATTAATATATCAGACAGTGACACCACAGACTCATCTAGTGATGAGGAGAAAAATTTATCATGAAGTAAAGTCTAAATGACATAAAAGAACGTGCATCGAAATCATTATTAAGAATCAAAAGACCAAGACCACTTGGAAGACGACATCACCCAAAGAGAAGAAAGACAACAAGTTGCTCCAAGAAAATGTCAAGAAGTATTGGGAGAAGAAAGACATAAAGATGCTTCAAGAAAATGTAAAAAAGTATAGAGGACAACGAAAATGGGGAAAGTGGGCAGCAGAGATTCGAGATCCAAGAAAGAATGCTTGACTTTGGTTGGGCACTTTTGACACTGCTAATGAAGATGCTTTGGCTTATGACAAGGCAGCCATTGAAATAAGAGGTGCGGATGCTTTGACAAATATTCTCAATCCACCGGCGAAGTAAGCTAACCCCACCAGGATTATTTCCCTATAAGGAAGACAAAAGGCATATCCATATTTTAGTTGAACTTGATTGGTTCAACTTTTCATAGGCTAATTCATTGCACCTATGAAATTAGGAGTTAGAAAGTTAATATTTACTAAACTTAAGTAATGAGAGGAGTGAAGATTATGAGACAAATTCAAGGAGAAGTTTGTATTTTATTTTCTTACCATTTCTGCATAGTGATGATTGTGGTGTGATGCTAAATTTTTTGTTTTTAATTAAATAAATAAAGAAAAAATGTAAAAAAAATTTATGCAAAGATCAACACTATTGGCTTGTCAATAGTATCATTTGTGTGGTACTCATATTATACTTTTGCACGCTGCAAATCATAGTATGAGTTCTGACTATTGATTTGTATTTCATGAAGTGGTTCTTTTGGATTTAGAGACTGGAGAGTGCTCTTGGCTTTTGGAGTTAACCATTTTCATCTATTTTGGCTAGGTTAGTTTTTATGTTATATTCAAAGATGACCTGTATTGACATTGCAGTTGTACAATTCATGTACTCCTATTTTGTTTAGATGCTTTAATACTGATTGATGTCAGGTCTGGAGGATGATTCCTTATATTGTATTTCAGTTGATTCCTCTTTCTTTGCATTGTTAGCTTCTTATTTATTGTTGTCATATTCAGTGTGACTACCCATTGCCCATTATTACGAGCTATTGATTACACTTATCTATAAGTAGATTGTAGTAGGTCTCAACATGATGTGAGAAATTGGATCATGACATGAGTTATACCGATAATTCTCCCTGGAATTTTATTATAATAGCCTTTTACAAACTTATTGTAAAACAACAAATTATGAATCATTCAGTAGCAATAGTCGTTATTTTGTGTTCTTATGCTCTGTTACTAGTTGTATTGATTAATATCATTTTTCAAGCTTACTTATGTGAAGTTGATGGTTAGTGACATTGGATCTTAGGGTCATTCTATTTACTTAATTTATTATTTTGCTTATCTCTATTTGTTATTCTTAACCATGGAAGTTGTAGTAACAAACATCCCATTTTTGTTCATTTTAATTTACATGTTCTGAAGCCACATTTATAAAAGTTATTTTGAGCTAAAATCTTCATTACTAATTGAATATTTCTTGTTTTTAATATCAAATTGATGAATTTCAATTAAAAATTTTGACGTTTTATTCATGAACCATTGTTTTATAAAAATGATGATTATGGGTTGATATTAATTTTTTTTAAAAAAATAATTTACACTAATGGATTCTTAACATCTTAAGAAACATTTTTAGGCAAAACTTTTCAGATTCCAATCCCATTTTTCAGTATTGACTTTTAGAGCCATTCTGCCCATATTCTTGAAATTTCTTGATTTTCGCATGGCAGACTTAGAATTTGATGGTGAATCACTATTTCAATACATTATGGTGTTTCAGATACTAATCAAAAAGGAAAGTCTCAAGTGTTGGATTTATTTCTTGATTTTATCAAGACAAGTTATTCCTAAACCCTGTTGAGTTTATTGAACCTTGTATTCTTATTTTTTTGTGCGTTAGAGAGTAATGAGGGTTCAAAATGAATTAATCGTGAAGTGACTTAATAAAGTTGATGGAGTAATAAAATAGCTATATGATAGAATTTGATAAGTTGACTTATGATTTGGTATATAATTGATGATGTTGCTTTGAGTATTGTGAAATGTTGGTCGATGATTGTAACACCTTCAAAAATCTAAACTAAGATTCAGACTTTCCTCTTATATGTATGGGATCATACAGTAATTCTAACCTTGAATATATGTATTAAAGCCTATTCTATAGTAGTATGATAGAGTTGAAATGAATAAAGGTCACAAAAATCCTTTCCACAAAGTTGAGATGAAACCTTTCTTAACTATTGAGTTTTGATATGAAATAATACGAATTGTATGATCCAATAACTTCAAGGTTGTGAATATACGTGAAGGTCCAATACTATGTATTTGAAGGGTGTTGTATGTAGTTTGAGGTCATAAGGGACTCCCAAGGCCAACTCAAGTTCAAAACTTTTCCATTGGCTATGTTTCGTTATTAGTTCATAGAAGGTCCAACTTCAAATTGGCATATCATTCAACATATAATGAGTTAGGTGACCTATAATATATCAAACTAAATATAATTGAATTAGCTTTCATAATCATCTTATTTCACCTTAATTGGAGTTCATAGTTAGAAGTTATGGCCATTTTAGTGAAATATGTTTGAACTGTCAAATTCAGTGGCCGTCGAATTTGACCCCCTAAATGTTTCTGAAAGGATGAAATATTGTTAAAAAAAAGGGTGGCCAAGGTTCCGCATTCAGCATAACACCAAATGGTTTGTCCATGGGGTCCCTAGACCGACATTTTGGCTGCGGGAACTCATCAAAATATCATTTTGTTTTCAATTTTTATAATTATTTGACTTTTCCATTTTTTTACTTTTTCCCCTAATTAACTTTCCTAAGCCTTTCATATGTCCTAATAACCTCCCATTAATACTTAAATCCCTGAATATATTAAAATTTTGCTTTCAAAGTTTTCCCAAAAAAGAGGTAGGGTTCTTCATCATTAAGTGCAAACCAAAGGTTTCTTAAAGATATTTTTCTCTTTTAGGTATGTAAAGCTAAACCAAAACACGAGATTGTTCTTGCATGTACCCCATTGATGGTAATAGAATGATTCTAAAAGTATTGAGTCTCTATGCATGTTTCTTTGAAAGTTTTCATGTAAACTATATATTGTATGTGTTTTTACATGCTTGATGATCGTTATGAACTTGATTTATTGAACAAAAATTTTTACTTTCATAAATCCTAAAGATTATTTAATAAACGATTGCATGAATGAACCTAAGGGTTGAGTCTAGGGACTCGACAGAACGATTATGATTTTGATTGAGCACGATGATGATGTTGGTAAAACTTGATGATCCTGAAAGTATTCATAATTAAACTCAAATGATTGGTCTATCTTGATAGTCCTCTTAATGATTGTCTAAACCCTCTTGAAAGATGTGGTTGAAAAGTGATTGGATAGTTGATAAGCAAAAAGACTCGATTGTCATAGAATTGATAGATTTGGAAGAGTCCTTATGAGACTCATTGGTTGGATTGATTGATATTGATTGTTTTTGAGCATTGAGTCTTACGAGAAGTATCCAACACCGAATTAAGTGAGAGTAAGTCCAACTCATACTCAATAAGTTTGTCACCTAACATAGGAGAGGATTGAAACCGTTTAGTCGAATGTTCCTCTTCATTGGTCACTAAACTAATAGAGGACTTTATTCATTGGATCTATGATGGATCGATTCGTTCTTTACCCTGACAAAGTATTGAAGGCTTGTGGCAACATCAACGAGAATGTTATACGATCACTGACTCATAAGTGATTATTGTCGGATAAAAGAAACTCTAATATAGGTCTTGATAGTACTTTGATTATATTGGGTATGATTGGTCTCTATCTAAATTGTTTGCATGACCCGGATCTAGGGTATAGGAGTGATATGGCTAATGGGAACCCGAGAGTCTCTAAACAAGCCTCAAAGTATACATATTCACATCATCAGTTCGGAAGCGTATTCAAATAGTAAACGAATAGCTCTAAGGGATGGGAAAGTAGGACTCATTCTATGGGGATATCATAGGGAAAGTATTAACATGGATTCACATAACACGTAGCACATAAAGACTAAGGGGTGAGTAAGTATGACTCACTCTGTGGGGGAAATTCGAGACTTAGGATCTTCCACATTTCCACATCAAATTATACATACTTATCATGATTCTCAGTATGCATAGTCATACCCAATAGATAACCATAATCATAAACTCCAAATACAACACATAGTACATATCCGTACAAGAGTCTACAAGATGTCTAACAATGCCTCTTGTCATAAGATGGGACGAGGGTCAAGTCGTTTCCCGAGCTCACCCTCAAAAAAAAGATAACATAAGCAAAAGTAACATAAGGTAGAGAAATGGAGGCTTGCCCTTGGGAGATAGGACTCACCACAACAAGCCAAAGTTTGAGATCCAAGCTCAAGTCGTATGGTGGATGATCGTAGTCCTTGGTCCCTACATGGTGAGATCATATAGACAAAATTATGCATTAATACGTTTGAATGTACTAAGTATGTGGGGTGCAATACATGTAACTTACCAAATTTTCAATGTTAGATAACAAGGACTCGTAATATAGGAAGAACTACATAATCAAAGAAATATACTATAACAATATGCCATGAAAGTCATGAAGCATGAAATGCCAATAATGATTATACATATAATGGGGATGAGACCATAACCGACATTTCAAACCTATGCGACCTATTACATGCATTTGCCCGATTTTTACCACCCATTGGTTAGAGAAGATTACTTGCAAAATTTAATCTACACCAAACCTTATGATCCGGTCATTTTGTATGTAGTGTCCACCTTCCTAACGATCCGGCCATTTCAGAAGGATTTTTTATAAATCTTATCATATCATATCATAAATGAATAACCATCCCTTATGACCCAGTCATTTCATAGATGGCTACCTTTCCTATATTGGTACATAGTTTGAGGAAAGAAAGAGGACCCCCAATCAATTGGTGCTAAGTCAAACATCCCACAAGAATACTTATACACATACATGGTTTCAAGAATAAGCCAAACCATTCACGTCAATGCACATTTTGGCTCAAAATCGAAATCATAACTTGTATTCATTATATTCATGCTTAGGAATAGCCCATTCTTATAACAATATGGTGCAAGCACCCATGATGCTCAAAGATCCTTAAACATAAACAATTATATGTGATCAAATTCTTGTCATAACTAATATGTGAGCTTAAATCACTGAAAAAAATTTCATATATACATATGTGATCTTAACCCACCTGTAATTTCATAAATCCTTGCTCATGAAATGCACATGCTTATGAATGAGATAAGAATGACATGGGTAATCTATATTCAATCCAAAATCATTAATATAACATGAAATTCAAGTGAAAACATAATTAAATCAACATTTCAAATCATAATACAAGTCACCCATGCACAAATCAAGCGTAAAAAGGACTTCCATATTCATAAGTTCATAACTTCCATGTAAATCATCATAATAGGGCTTAAATTAACTTACAATCATAAAATATGTACAACGCATACATCAATTTAATTTAATAAATCAAAATAATGAAAATCCACATATAAAGTACGCTTAATTTCATGAAAAAAATGATTGAAAGGATTTGGATCTCTTTGATTGGAAGGAACCAAAGATCAAACCCACATACCTTGACCTAATGAACAATATTCAAGAGATATTTGAAGGGGAATTGAGTTTGCCTTGATCCCAAGCTTGAATTCTACAAGAATTCTTGAGAGGAAACTCTAGAGTTACTTGAGAGAATTAGTCTTGAATGAGGGTTTAAAATTAGCGTGGGAGGGGTTTAGGAATGTAAAGTGGGGTTTAATGGTCTTAAAAAGCCTTGGGATGGGGGAAACTATCAAAAGTACCTCAATAAATGCCCCCTTAAAATTTTATAGGGAACTTGACACGGTTGGCTTCACAGGTTGTGAAGCCCTTCAGGAGCCTTGAAGCCTCTCATCTAGCCTTGACAGATTTTACAAAAAAGGGAATAACTTCTTCAGCGAAACTCCAATCGAGGTGAAACCAGATAAGTTAGAAACATAACTCAAAGAGCTTTAATTGCTAGGTTGTGGGCCACCTAGTTCATTTTGTGCTAAGAGATATGTCCATTTAAAGTTGACCCTTCTATCGGTCCTTGTGAAAAATATAGCCTGGAAATTCTTTGAACTTGTCTTGATATAGGAGACCCATGATGGACTTAAACAACATAAATAAACTCTAATTGACAGCTTGAAAGTGAACCTAGCTTGATCTTGAAGATTCCCATACTTAGAAAATTTTTGACGAAAAGTTAGTGACACGGAAGGGCCACGCGAACCATGTGGCATCACACGGTCTGTAACACTGCCCGTGGCACCTCCCTTAGACAAAATAAAGTCTCTCATGATAAGAATGAAGCTATACATAGAAAAAGTTCTACCTTGGAGGCTATACGGTGAGGCATACGGTCCGTGTGCCTTCACACGGTCCGTGTGAAGTGGCTATGTCCCACTACTTAGCTCCAAACATTGGTGTTCCAAGATCAAGAGAATCAAACGGCCCTCCACACGGTCAGCGATGCATCTCACGATTCGTGTACGGTCCAAGTGTGAAGTGCCTTAGCCTGAAACTCCACTCCAAGGCCACACCCAAAATTAAGGCCGAGAATCACTTCACCAGAGGCCACAGGGGCCATGTGACATCACACGGACTGTGTAGTCTCCCTTGAGGTGACACTTGGTCAAAATTATGTTGAAGACAAAATTTTCAAGATCTGATGAAGTTGTACAAAGTCCGGGTCATTACAATTGTATTCTTACTTTAGACTTTTGGGACATCTTGATTGAGTTTCGTATCTTTTCATTTGAGTTATCTGAATTGATGTTATTCAATCTTTAACTTTTTCGTTTCACCATTTTATATACTCGTACATTTCACGTACTAATGTTCATTTAGGCCTGTGTTATTTTATAATGGAGAGACAAGTATTAGGGATCATCAACATGCATATCGTTGAGGATTTACATTCAGCTGATTAGTGAGACATCCTTGCTTTTGGAGGATTTTCAGATTAGTATCATCTAGTTATTACAGTTTAGATTTGTTTTATTTGATTTGAGATAGTCATAAACCTGTCACTAGCACCCTCTAGACAATAGTGATAGAGGCTTCATAGATTAAATTATTGAGTTATTGATTTGACAAAGTTTTGGCTAATTTCTTTCTTACTAGCCTTGTGATTGGATTGGTTGGCCCATGGCCTTTGTCTATGTCATATTTGGGAGGACTATTGTACCGAGAGGATACATGTTTAGAAAACTGAAGTTCAATAAATATGTGCCATTATAGGTTTTAGTATACAACCTTATAGGACACTGCATATGGCCCTAAGAGGCATTGTTTAATGGATCCACATAGATGTAATTTGGTTCTACAATCTGAAAATGTATAGAGTTGTCCATCTGACGAAGATTATAAGTTAGACATCATGAGCTCACATGGTGTAAGACGATTATAAGAAATTCCCTAGTTATACACCTTCTTATGATATACTTTTCACTTACTTTGGTAATTGTAAGATTTATCTTATGTATATGTTGATGCAGGATTATTAAAATAAACTCATCTCTATATATTCTTTTAAAGAAGATTTTTGAATGTTATTAGGACGTGAACTCTAACTTATTTTCCTTCTAGTTATCTCACTATATATATGATTTTTGGAAACCTTATTTTCTATACTCATTATGATAATTCATGATTATGCTAACATCTCTTACTTACTCAAATAAGTTCTAAATACTAACATATATTTTTCTCTGGGTTGCATCCTTTATAATATAGGTTCTAGTGCTTGTTCTCAAACTTATGGCTAGGGTGCAACAATGTAACACCCCATAAAATTACCGAAATGCCCCTAAAATGTATCGTGCACACAATGTGTCTTCCAAAGCTCCGATGGGAAATTCGAAATAGGATTTGCGATCTATGCATAAATCGAATGGAAAATTAGTCTCGACTCGATTTAAGAGCAACCGGTCAAAAAATAATTTTTGTTAATTAACGAAAAACAGTGTCAATTCGTGACCTTGGCACGACGTGGACTAACACTTTGTTATTTTATTAATTTTTTTATGGGAATTTGAAATTCTGAAATTTTGCGAAATTATACTGGTCCGTGCCCCTGGCGTGTCGTGGACCAGTGTGCGAATTTTAAATCTTTTTATTTTAATTTTGGGAAGGGTAATTTGGTCATTCCTAACCCATGTTTAAATCCCAAAATGTGTCTTTAAGCCTAAATTTGTATGAAAGGGTTTCAAAGACACACATTCTTCTAAGTCTAAGCATAGATTCTGAGAGGAGAAGAAGAGGTAGCTTGAGGGTTTCAAGGTTCAGGTTAAGATATCCTTGAAAATTCGTACAATCTTTATCCCAGATATGTAAAGGCTACCTAGAAAATGGGATTATTCTCCCATGTGCCCCAATGAATGTAGTAAGTTGATAGTTGATAATTGATAGGTCTTGAGTTACAAGTCTTGAAGATTTTCGTGAAATTTATGTTGAATTTCTATATAATATTGTAAATTGATGATCATACTATTTTTAATTAGCTGTTCACAGGTATAATTGTGTGATTATTTATTTACCCTTCATGAATTCTCTATTAATGACTTTAAGAATGAACTTAGGGGTAATGTTTAGAGCCTTGATTGTCTGACTATACAGATTGTTGTGGTCTGAGTCTTGAGATGAGTATGTTGATGGCTGAAGTTGATTGAATTAGTGTCCTTAGAGTCTAAATGAGGTCGAAGCTTATCTTTGAAAGTACAATCCTACTCTTTGAGTTGATAAATGATTATATGAGGTGAGCATTTCTTCCCCGTAGATGCTAGGTGATGGAAATTCTTGATATACTGATAGAAGTATGAGCATGTCGAGTCCTCGGAGGAGTATTAGCACCGAAATGGGTAAGAGTGAACTCGTCCTTCACCCCTGCAAGAACTGGACATATATAGCAATGAAACCTCTTTGTTGTATCATCATTGGCTTATAAGTGTTGATTGTCGGTCATAGAAGCTCCAGATATGTCTTATGGCGATAGTATTCTGAGGTTGATGTGATTGTTTGATACCTTGATGGATAGTGATGTGATAGAGTCTTGTTCCTTTCTCTGAGATGAGCTGAGTGATTGTTGAGCTGATGTCATTGTATATTATATATCCCCTTACTATTTACTTTAGCTTGTTTTACATACAGTACATTCCACATACTAACGCCTCTTTCACGCTGCATCATTTTACGATGCAGATTCTATAGACAGAGGACTTTAGTAAGAGAATCATTGAGGTTCAGAGCTCCTTGATCCAGACTTGGTGAGTCCTCCCCTGCCTTCAGGAGGACATCTTTAGTTGCTTTTATTTTCTTTGAGTTCTTTTATTAGATTGTGGTAGCCATGGCCTACCATGGTACTTTCTTACATAGTAGCTATAGAGACTTCATAGACATAGATTGATGATGGGTGATGTTGGGGCTCTTTTCTCCTTTTTTCTTTCTTTATATTGAGATTGTTTCCATTGTTCTGAGCTCATATTTGATAGTAACGGTGATAGTCTTGTAGCTCACGGATAGTCAGATTTCTCTTGATTATCTTTTGCTAAATTATTGGCTGATCTAGTGTGATGGGACTAGGTGGTTTGCTTGGGGGCTAGCAATAGTCTCCGAGTGCCACTTGCACCTACGGTACCCTCTCGGGGTGTGAAAAACTTGGTATCAGAGCACAGAGTTCGAGTGTCCTAGGGAGTCTATGAAGTCGTGCCTAGTATATTCTTGATTATGGGTGTGTTGTGCAGCACATTTCATAAGCAGGAGTCTATAGGACATTAGGGAGTGTTACTCTGCTTCTACGATCTGGATTCATGCGATAGAGTATAATTTTATAGGAATATTATTTTAAATCATGCATTATACGTTTACAGAAAATGCCGCCAAAGATAACAATGGCTTAAAGAGATACCCCAGCCCAAATGCTGAGAACAACCAAGCTGAGGCCCTAGCTTAGACAGAGGCAAGGAGATGGGGACGCCCTGCTAGGACTGCTGAGGTCCCATAGACACCCCCTGCTAAGCCTAGCTAGCACCCAGCACCGAGGATGAGTTTAGGCAAGCCATCACCATGCTAACTCAGTTGGTGGCTTCCAAAGAAAACAATCCAGGTCCTCAAGATCCTAGTTCTAGATCACAGGAGCCCTCAGCTGCAACCTAACTCAGAGACTTCTGAAGGATGAACCCCCCCAGTGTATACGGGGTCTAAAATAAGGAGGACCCACAGAACTTCATTGGTGAAATGCACAAGGTCCTAAAAGTGATACATGCTGATAAGATTGAAGGAGTGGGGCTTGCTTCCTACCAATTGAAGGATGTTTTTAATGTTTGGTAGAATAAGTGGGAGGAGAGTAGGGGTGTGAATGCAAAGTCCGCAGCAAGGAAGAGTTTGAGACTGCCTTCCTTAACCACTTCTTTTCTCAAGAGTTGAAGGAGATAATGGCGGATGAATTCGTTAACTTGAAGCAAGGAGGAATGATGGTTAAGGAGTACAACCTTAACTCTATTAAGCTATATAGGTATGCTCCGGAGATGGTGCAAGACATGAGGACAAGGATAAGGATGTTTGTGTCCGATCTGGATAGACAAGTGCAGAAAGAATGTAAGTAAGCTTTGCTTATTCTCGGCATAGACATGCCAGAATTATGGTGTATGCCCAATAAATAGAGGAGGAAAATAAAAGAGATAGAGAGGAGCAGATGAACAAATAGACAAAATCAACAGGACGTGAGCCTAGCCAGCAGAGGTAGAATAAAGGTGACAAGTCTTACTTTCAGAAGAGATCATCTCATCATGCACCCTCTGTAATGAGTGCACTAGTTCAACCAAACAGGCATGATCAGAAATCTCATGATTACAAGAACTATAGGGCTCAGGGTGCATAAGATCAGGCTAGTGTGACCCAAGGTGCAAGGGGAAAGCCACCTGGTGACAAGTGTGGTGAGCTTTATGTGGGAGAATGTTGTATGGGTACGCATGTTTTGCTGCTCATCTAAATAGGCTGGTCACTTCCAGTTTGAGTGTCTGAAGAGGAGATGGGGTGAGGGGAGCAGCAGACCACAATCCTCCATAGCATACCACAATCCTCCGCAGCACCCCTAGCTAACAACCAACAGAGGGGTACTACTACAGGTACAGGAGATGGGAAGAGCCACTTTTATGTTATGGGTAATCGACAGGATCACGAGGCTGCACTAGATGTTGTAATTGGTATGCTTCAAGTCTTTACCTTTGATTATTATGCATTGCTTTGTCACGCCCCAAAGTCCCGTAGTGCGGACCGGCACCCGTTGCCGATAAGGCTCGGGAGAACCAACCTGTAACTATATGTGTTCTATACATATTATAAGGG